>JZKD02S2359659.1:766681-790025 GCA_000966675.3 Picea glauca
TTGGTACTTAGTTTAAGAACTTTATTGTTTTTGACGGGAGTGTTGAATTTAAGTCCACTCAAGCAGTATTTATTTGACATGGACAATGGAAAGGGCGGTCAGTGAAAGGACTTTATCGCTTTTGACGGGAGGGTTGCACTTGACTTAAGTCAAGTCAAGGTTCCAAACCCCACCATATCGTGAACCTATACCACACGTAAGATTCTTCGTTTACATTATTATTCGTACCTTTGAAATTAAGCTCAAATTTGGTAATGACTTCTCAATGAGGCCCGGCTATAAACCTGCAATGGTTTGCTCATTTTATGTGTGAAGTCGGCATTAGTGGCCACTATCTTGGATTTTAAGTTGTTTTAAAATGTCATGTCCTCGTATCATTGCTAGAGAAGTCGAGTGAGATGAAATTGTCATTTTGAGATTTTTGAATATATATTCACATATATTATGTGTGAGACTTGTTTTTTCTTGTGTTTCTGTTTGTATTGGAGAAAATTATATCATGGCCGAATCTATTGTCATCTCTGCATTTGTTGGTGTGGGCATAGACAAAGTAATCAACCAAATTCTCCACTAGATAGGGAATGGAATCCCCACTTCTCAATGTTACAATAAGGTTTCAACGATCAATATATGGCTTAAAAAGTTGGATTTGCTTCTCCGACAAGCATTAGAAATGGTGCAACAGTGCACAATTGCACCAAAGATTAATGTTATTTTTCGATATCAATCAAGTAGAAAGATCATTCATCTTATTTCAGATAGTAAAGAACATCCAAAATTGTCTCATTTGGATGCGTGGGCCAAAATTCCAGAGCTCTTGGAGGAACTCAAGCAGGGAATTGGGCAGACTATGAAGGAAAGCATCGAAGCCATGCCTTCTTCAAGCAGTGCTTCTACAACCATCTCCCAATATCTTGCTTCAACGAGATTCTTCATCCATGAACCCCTTATAGTCTGACAAGAGAGAGATTTTGCAACACTCGAAAAGCTAGTGATCGATTCAGAGTTCTCATGCATTAGCGTGGTTGGCAAGGGTTCATCCGGAAAGACTCTACTTCTCAAGAGAATCTTCAATAGTAAAAGGGTGTGGAATGTCTTTCACGAAGGATTATTGCTTTGGCTTATTGTTTCTCAGTTTTCGTCTTTTAGAAGTCTTGGGAGAGATAACCATCCAAGAAAATGTACATGATATAGATTATAATATGAACCTAGAAGTTGTAAAAATCTGGATGAATCAAAGTATGCAGGGAAACATATTTTCCTTGTTCTTAAATGATCTATGGGGAGAGGGTGCAAAATTGCTGGAAGAATTAGGTGTACCTTTGCTAACCGACCACTCGAACTCCAAAGTTATTGTGAGCTTGAGGGATCATAAAGCATTGTTAGAGATGAGGGTTAATGCAGAAAGGTCCACAATAAAAATGGAGGATTTGATGGAAGATGAGAGTTGGTCGTTGTTCGCTCATCATGCTTTTCCATATAATAATAGAAATCTTCTAGCGAGCATTGAGGAGAGAACAACCAGGGTTGTGTGTGCTAAGTATGGAGGGATTCCCCTTGTAATCAAAGCAGTTGCCAGGTCAATGGCAGGGGTTATTATCCCACATTCATAAGAGAAAGTAGATTTGGAGAGCTCTTGGAGAGTTTTCTAGGGTTTTTGGAAACCCTTATCTTGATTTTCTGATTTCGGTGTTGAAATCATACAGCCTAGTCAAATTCAGAGCAGGATCAGAAAGATCTCGACATTGTGCTTCAGTGCGAGAGAAAGAATCAATATTTAGTGATTTGTTGAGCTTATTTGAGGAAAATTTGGTAGAATTATGTTGTAATTACAGTGTGAGAAAATCTATCCAACTTCTGAAATTGCTATGCTAGTTCCAGACTTAATAAAATACTCAATCCCTATATCTATTTCTTGTACCACTTCTTGTAAAGTTTCATATTGCAAAAAGACTTCAAATTTTACTTTTACAACATTAGAAGATAATGAGCTTGACATAATAGTGCACAATCAGACTTGGATCAAATTCAGAAATATGAGGGTATAACAAGCTATCTCTCTGGTTGGTACCTTATAAACTTCCCTTGAAGGTGATATCTCATATGTAAAATTTACTCAGGTTGAAGACATACTAAGTTTGAATAGGAAATTTGAGATATTCTCCGGGAAAGTATATTACAGTGGTATCAAATAATGTTCCTCCCTTAGCTATGGGGATTTGGAAGTTAAAAGAATTGGGGAGTGAAGGAATAGGGAGGATAGGCAGAACGTCACCCACAAAAGGAAGAGATACAAGAGTCGAGAATCTCCATTGGACAGGGAAGAACTAGTTCAGGAATCAGAAGCTCAACCTAAGGTAAATAAGATAGATAAGGCTGAAGACATCATGAGCAACAAAGATGAACATGATTTCAACAGTCTTTTCAGCGCATTGAATAATTTGGTCAGGGGCAAGAAAGAAATGATGGATTTGATGGGGCAAATGGTAGTTAACACCATGGGGAGTCAAGAAAAGAAAAATGATAGTAGTGAAAGGGATTCTAATAATGGGGAAGGAATCCATTCTCGCACCACCATGCAAAGCCAACCCCATTTGTACACCAGGACACCCAGGGCTACCATGCCTCAATTCCTTGATAATGATGCATCAAGGAGAATGGAGTAGATTGATTAGAATATACCCTCTAGAGCTTATTTGGAGGAGTATCGAAGATTGGGAGATGATTTTCAGGTTGCCATGTTCTTTCATGATTTTTGACACTTAAAAAGAAAGAATAGGCCTAGGGGGGCCAAGGGGACGATGTCCCAAAACATGGAGTTACAATGCACATTGGGAAAAGTGACCATTCCAAACTTTGATGGGTCATCAAACTGCACTTCTAGAGCATGGGCGTAGAAGTTGGACACTTATTTCCATCTCAACAAAATAGTTGAAGATTATGCTATTCAACTTTCCACCCTGCATTTTGACGTAGACGTCAACCCGCAGGCCGAAATCCGCTCATAGGATCGTTCCAAATTCTCCTTTGAGCCGAAGCGGCTCCTTTGTTTCTCGCTGGAATGTCCAACGAATCCATAGGTCCTTCGTAAAACTTGCCTATGTAAATTTACTCCAGGTTGAGCCTTATGCTTCTATAAGACCACGATCTGGTCCTTACACAGACGTCTCTCGCGACTCGGAAGTTCGTGACTCGAAACCTCTCAACTTCTCTTTTTCCAACCTTCGATGCTCAAGATCACGATATGGGTGTAGCTCCCTCTTTGTCAGCGCCTACCACGCGTGACCGTCGGCTAGGGCTAAACACTAGCACTTCTCGCAACTTTGCGACCTCGTGAGTTGGAGTATCGAACCTTGGTGCTCTCCCTTTGCGAAACCTTGAGATCCAATAGTTGACTTCTCTTTGAATACCTCTCACAACTCGCAATCTCGCAAGTTGGAGTGTAGAGTCTTCGTGCTCCTCCTTTGCGAAATCCCGAGATGCGATAGGGAAACTATGGGTTGACCCCTCGATGCGCGAGTACACACTACCTGTCACCCTTACAGTCCCCACCTGGCAGATGTACCATGCATCCACACGAGCTCTCGACTCTCGCCACTTCGCAACTCTGGCAGTTCAAACTGTCTCCTCTCAAACCCCAATCTCCCGAAGTGACAAAATCCCAAAACTTCACACCAATTCTTATCGCAACTCATGATTTCGGGACTTTTGTTCCTCTGTACTCAACTTCTTGTCGTCCAGAACCCCGAAATACCGAAATGATCTGACAGCTTAGACTGTTCACGATCAACGGTCCACATTGATTCCTACCTCCTGAAGGGTGGATTCATCTAGCACTTAATCTTTTCGTAGCTTCACCAAATCCTACGGTCCTCGCTACTTCGTGAATCCTCCACAGAGAAATTCGACCGCTCGTTGCTCCTTGACAGCTTCCGCGAAATGAACAAATGTTCCTTCGCTTCTGAACTTTACTTCTGTTGGATGACTTCAACCCTCGTCTCCTTTTGAAGTAGTTGGTCTACATATTCCTTTGAAGTGTTCAAAGGTGTTATCCCTCCTGAGCTTCCACTTACAAACTCAACCTCCAAAAGGTTCCTCCACGCACTCCTTGCAACACTTCTTCAAATACCTCTAAGTATTTGATTTCTCGACTCTGTGCACCTCCTGCAATAGCAGTCCTCAAATCGTTCCCTTAGTTGATAAGTTCTAACTTTCAACCAATCTGCGCACACCTTGTACGACTTTTGTGCTTCACTTGCACTTCTGTTGAAATGAGAACAACGATATCCCTCCTGAGCTTCCAGAGATGAACTCTGAACCTTCGTCAACGCACTCCTTGCAGACGTTTCACTGCACTCTTTGCAGGAAGTCTCCCTCAAGATGAGAAACAATTGAAACTCATTCTTTTTATCTCTCAGACTTCAAACATTCAATATGAAATCATACATACACACACAGTATTAGAACAAATGCATAACAGAGAGAATAAACAACTGTAAGCGTACCATTCACCATGTATAAATAGAAAACATTATAACACCATGAAATCTGATTCAAAGTTTCATATATTAATTCGAAATTCCTGTTCATGGGTTCTTCTCTCAACTCCCTACTACAATTCTCTGCTCATGTTCTAATGATACAATGCTATTTTTATTTTTATTTTGTTTTTTTGTGATACAAGAATGAGGGTGTCTATATCCATTTTCCCTCCTACTCTTCTAAGATGTCTAATGTATCATTCAAATCTACCTACTTTCATTAACTATGAATAAATGGCTTAATACAAAAGATGGATGGGAGAATTTACCCAAGTCCATTTACAATCTCCAAAGTATAAATGCGAGTACGTTCCTCTTTATTATTACACTTATGCCTTTGTTTCAAAATTCAAAATGGGTCTTTATGAAAATGTGTTATTTTCTTCCTTCACACGTCCAACTGCTCCTTGGGCTTGGTCACGTGTTTTTGGCTTTGCACGATGCTCCTGCATCATACTCCCTCGCTTAAAAAATTTCATGAACTCCTGTTCATGAGTTCTTGCATGGTTTGTCCATGCTTCTGAATTTCTGCTTCATCTTCCCAGCTGGCATCTTCAACTGGATGTCCCTTCCATTTGATCAAGTATTCAAAATACTATTTCTTTCTGGTCTTCTTGCTAACTCTCTTGTCAACTATGCTCTCCATCTGTGGATTTTCAGCTATAGGCATTTGTTTTGTCCATTGGACCTCTTTCTGTTCACCTTCTACTCCTGCTTCTTCAACTTTGTAAGGATACAAATATGCAATATTGAACATTGATGAAATTCCGATCCCATTAGGTAGTTCAATCTCATATGTGTTTTCCCCAAATTTCTTCATGACCCTGCACGGTCCAATATTTTTCATCTTTAGTTTGTTATATGTTCCCCTCGGGAACCTTTCCTTCCTCAGGTGTGCAAGAACTAGATCACCAAATTCAAATTGAAGTTCTTGCCTGTGTTGATCTGCTCTGCGCTTGTATTCCTGGTTTGATTTCTGCAATCGCTCCTTGATTTGGCTATGAAGCTCCTTCATTGCTTCTGCAAAGTCTTCTTCACTAGCACTTTTGAATTCAGCTTGTTCCACATCCTTCAATTTAAAAACTCCCCTTGGCTTCATTCCATATACAATTTGGAATGGGCTCTGTCCTATGCTTCTGTTGAGCGAGTCATTATAAGCAAATTCTGCCTGTGGCAGAATGTGGTCCCACTGACTGTGGTGTTCATTCACTAGGCTCCTCAGTAAATCTCCCAAGCTGTAGTTGACAACTTCTGTCTGTCCATCCATTTGAGGATGATACACTGAGCTAAATGAAAAACTTGTTCCCAACTTCTTCCATAAAGTCCTCCAGAAATGTCCCATAAATTTGGTATCCCGATCTGAAACTATACTTCTTGGCAAGCCATGAAGTCTAATGACTTCTTTGAAAAACAGGTTCGCAATATGTGTTGCATTGCTGGTTTTCTGGCATGGTATAAAATGTGCCATCTTTGAAAATATGTTGACTACCACAAAGATTGAATCACACCCTCTTTGTGTCCTTGGCAGTCCCAATATGAAATCCATCCTTATTGCATCCCATGGTCTTTCTGGTATGGGTAATGGATGGTATAACCCTATGTTCTACCTTTTTCCTTTTGTTTGCTGACAAATCCTACATCTATCCACAAATTTCTTAACATTTGTTCCCATTCCTGGCCAAAAATATGAGCCATTCAGTTTTGAGAACGTCTTATCATGACCGAAGTGTCCGACCAATCCTCCACTGTTTTTTTCTTTCAGTAGATTCTCCCTCATGGAGCATTTTGGACTACATAAATGATTTCCCCTGAATAATAATCCATCCTGGATCATATATTCAGTCCACTGGTTTTTTTCCCTGAGAATTGGATTCTCGGATGCCTCATATACCTCTTTAAAGTCTAGATCATCTCTGTACATTTCTTTGAGGTTATCAAAACCCGAAGTTTTGACTCGGAATTCCTGCATCAACAAACATTTTCTGCTCAAAGCATCAACAACTTTGTTAGCAATTCCAGAAATATGCTTAGTTACAAAAGTAAAATTATGCATGTATTCAACCCATTTAGCATGATTTTGGTTCAACTTGTCCTGTTGAGTCATGAATTGCAAAGCATGATTATCGTTGTACAAAAAAAACTCTTTAGGAACCAAATAATGCCTCCATTTCTTCAGCGCTTGTATGACTGCATAAAATTCCTTGTCATATGTTGAGTATTTGACCTTCGATTCATTCAGTTTCTCACTGAAGTATGCAATTGGTCTGTCATTTTGGCTCAATACCGCTCCTATTGCAAACCCACTCGCATCACACTTGACCTGGAATGTCTTTCTAAAATCCGACAAAACCAAAATTGGCTGCTCAGTGATCTTCTTCTTCAGCGAGTTGAAACTCTTCTCTGCTTCCTCTGTCCAGTGAAAAGATTTATGTCTTTTCTTCACCATATCCATCATCGGTGCGCTAATTCCACTGAAATTTCGGATGAATTTCCTGTAAAAACTAGCTAAACCATGGAAGCTTCGAACTTCAAACACACTTTTCGGCGATGGCCAATTCTTAATCACTTCTACCTTTTCCAGATCCATCTTCAACTCATTTGTAGAGATAAAAAAACCCAAATAAATGAGTTATGTCCTCATAAATGTTGATTTCTTCATATTTATCAACAATTTCTCTTGCTGCAATCTCCTCATCATTGTAGCTAAATGCTTCAAGTGTTCTGCTTTTGTTTTGCTGAAAATCAATATATCATCAAGATATACAATGACGAATTTTCCTATGAAATCCTTCAGGACTTCATTCATCAATCTCATGAAAGTACTAGGCACATTTGTTAAGTCAAATGGCATAACAAGCCATTCATACAACCCCTCATTCATCTTGAATGTTGTCTTCCATTCATCACCTTCTCTCATTTGGATTTGATGATATCTGCTTTTTAAATCAATCTTTGAAAAAAACTTTGCTCCACTCAAGCAATCCATCAAATCATCCATCCTTGGTAATGGAAATATTTATATGATGGTAATCTTATTGATTTCCCTCGAGTCTATACACATTCTCCAGCCTCCATCCTTCTTTGGGCTGAGCATTGTTGGAACAATGCATGGACTCAAGCTCTCTCTAATCAATCCTTCGTCCATTAAATCATGGACTTGTCTTTTGACTTCATTTTCCTGCGGTGTTAACCTGTACGCTGCTTTGTTTGGTAAACTGACTCCAGGTATACGATCAATGTGATGACTTATACTTTTGATAGGTGGCAACGAACGAGGTAGTTCGTCCACTACTATATCAACGAACTCTTCCAACAAATTTTGGATTTCCTCTGGTAAATTATCCACTCTTGTACTGGTTAAAACAATTCTAGGCTTCCTGACCACAATAAATTGTGTGTCTTCCTTCTTCTTAATCTCATTAAGAAGTTCCTTCCCACTCATGAGAAGTACAATGTTGCTCACCTTTGGTTTCACTTCTTTATCCTTAATCAACAACAACATGTGAGTTCTCCCATTCTTCTCCAGGGTGTATGTGTTATGTCTCCCATCATGAATCACATTTCTGTCATATTGCCATGGTCTACCCAACAATAGATGACAAACATCCATGGGAATGACATCACACAATATTTCATCTTTATATCCTCCTATTTTAAATTCAACTAAACACTATTTAGTGACATTTACCTAATGTCCTTTTTGTAGCCACGAAACTCTGTATGGGCTTAGATGTACAACAGTCTCCAGCTCCATCTTTTCTACCATCTCTGTAGAAATGAGATTATCTGTGCTACCGTTGTCCACGATGACCTTGCATACCCTGTCTTTTGTTTTGTAGGAAGTCTGAAACAGATTGTTCCTTTGGAATGGGTTCTCTACCTCTTTCTCTAGCTTCAAGAGAACTTTCCTCATCATCAAGGATCTTCCGCCCTCAACATCTTCTGCCTCAACATTCTGTCCTTGAGCTTCGACAATGTGAGTCTCACCACCTTCTTTCTTTCTGTCTGGACACTCATAAGATTTATGTCCATTTTTCCCACAGACAAAACATTTCACTTCGCCTCCTCGGCCTCTTCCTCTTCCTCTAGCTCGACGAAAAGAATTCTTATCAGCATACTGCCCTCTTTGTGAGCTTCCTCCTCTTTCATGCCGAGTTTGAGGTTTCTTCCCCTCTTCTTGAGGTCTCTGAGTTCTTTCTTGGGAAATTGTTTTGCCTCTAGATTGACTTCTGCCTCGACCTCTTTGACCTTTCTTTTGGCTCATCTTCTCTTCATCTTTCAGATCCATCTGATAATCATCTTCTATAGTTCGAAGGGTTATCATGCTCATCTCGTCTTGAATGTCATATCTCAGACCATTCATGTATCTGACAACCTTTTCATCATCACTTTCCCGATGACATGCCCTGATGTTGACCTTGTAGAATTATTCAGTGTACTCTTTCACTGTCATCAACTTCTATCTCAAGTTATGCATCCTCTGAAATAGAGTGATTTGATAATCCTTGGGTATGAATTTGGCTTTCATCTTCGCAACCATTCTATCCCAACTTTTGATTTTTTGCTTGCTTTTGCAGCGTCTGTCAGCCTACAGTTCATCCCACCATAATGTTGCATGCCCTTTAAGTCTAGTAACAACATGTTTGACCTTCTTGTCTTCCTCGACATCCTCATAGTCAAAATATTTATCCAGAGCTCTAATCCAGTCTAGAAGCTCTTCAATGTCCAAGTTCCCCTCATACATGGGAATCTCCATTTTGGCCCTGGCACCTATCCTTGCAACAACCCTGAATAGGCGTTCATCCGCAACATCTTTGACTGCGACTTCTTCTCCTTCATGTCTAGATTCATTTTCACTGTCAGCCTCACTGATATCCCCAGTGTCGACTGTGCGCCTCTGTGCTGTCTCCATGGCATCAAGCCTAACACATAGTTTGTGCATTTCTCTTTCCATTGCTGGATCAACATTAGTTTGTCTCTTCTTCTTGGCAGCATGGCTAAGAAATATTCCTCTTTTCTCCTCTCGCTTCCTTTGCCTGCAATATACAAACAGAATCAAGCTTTGATACCACTTTTGATGCAGACCTCGACCCGCAGGCTGAAATCTGCTCACAGGATTGTTCCAAATTATTCTTTCATCTGAATCAGCTCCTTTGTTTCTCGCTGGAATGTCCAACGAATCCATAGGTACTTCGTAAAACTCACCTATGTAGATTTACGCCAGGTTGAGCCTTATGCTTCTATAAGACCACGATCTGGTCCTTACACAGACATCTCTAGCGACTTGGAAGTTCGCGAGTCGAAACCTCTCAACTTCTCTTTTTCCAACCTCCGATGCCCAAGATCACGATATGGGTGTAGCTCCTCTTTGTCAGTGCCTACCATGCGTGACCGTCGGCTAGGGATAAACACTAGCAGTTCTCGCAACTTCGCGACCTCGTGAGTTGGAGTATCGAACCTTGGTGCTCTCCCTTTGCGAAACCTCGAGACATGATAGTTGACTTCTCTTTGAATACCTCTCGCAACTCGCAATCTCACGAGTTGGAGTGTAGATTCTTTGTGCTCCTCCTTTCCTAAATCCTGAGATGAGATAGGGAAACTATGGGTTGACCCCTCGATGCATGAGTACACAACACTTGTCACCCTTGCGGTCCCCACCTGGCAGATGTACCATGCATCCACACGAGCTCTCGGCTCTCACCACTTCGCAACTTCGACAGTTGAAACTGACTCCTCTCAAACCCCGATCTCCCGAAGTGCCGAAATCCTGAAACTTCACACCAATTCTTATTGCAACTCGCGATTTCAGGACTTTCATTCTTCTCTACTCAACTTCTTATCGTCCAGAACCCCGAAATACCGAAATGATCTGATGGCTCAGACTATTCACGATCAACGGTCCACGTTGATTCGTACCTCCTGAAGGGTGGATTCATCTAGCACTTAATATTTTCGCAGCTTCACCAAATCCTATGGTCCTCTCTACTTCATGAATCCTCCATAGAGAAATTCGACCGCTTGTTACTCCTTGATAGCTTCCACGAAATGAACAAATGTTCCTTCACTTCTAAACTTTACTTCTGCTGGATGACTTCGACCCTCGTCTCCTTTTTAAGTAGTTGGTCTCCGTATTCTTTTGAAGTGTTCAAAGGTGTTATCCCTCCCAAGCTTCCACTTACAAACTCAACATCCAAAAGGTTCCTACACGTACTCCTTGCGACACTTCTTCAAATACCTCTAAGTATTTGATTTCTCGACTCTATGCACCTCCTGCAACAACAGTCCTCAAATTGTTCCCTTAGTTGATAAGTTCTAACTTTCAACCAGTCTGCACAAACCTTGCATGGATTCTACACTTCACTTGCACTTCTGTTGAAATGAGAACAACGGTATCCATCCTGAGCTTCCAGAGATGAACTCTGAACCTTTGTCAAGGCACTCCTTGCGGACGTTTCACTACACTCCTTGCAGGAAGTCTCCCTCAGGATGAGAAACAATTGAAACTTATTCTCTTTCTCTCTCAGACTTCAAACATTCAACATGAAATCATACATACACACACAGTATTAGAATAAATGCATAACATAGAGAATAAACAATTGTAAGCATACCATTCACCATGTACAAACATAAAAAATTATAACACCATGAAATCTGATTCAAAGCTTCATATATTAATTCGAAACTCCTGTACATGGGTTCTTCTCTCAACTCCCTGCTACAACTCTCTGCTCATGTTCTAATGATACAATGCTCTCTCTTTTTTTTTCTTTTTTTGTGATACAAGAATGAGGGTGTCTATATCTGTTTTCCCTCCTTCTCTTCTAAGTTTTCTAATCTATCATTCAAACCTACCTACTTTCATTAACTATGCATAAATGCCTTAATACAAAAAACAGATGGGAGAATTTCCCCAAGTTCGTTTACAATCTCCAAAGTATAAATGCAAGTACGTTCCTCTTTATTATTACACTTATGCCTTTGTTTCAAAATTCAAAACGGGTCTTTATGAAAATGTGCTCTTTTCTTCCTCCGCGCGTCCAACTGCTCCTTGGTCTTGGTCGCCTGTTTTTGGCTTTGCACGATGCTCCTGCATCACATTTGGACAGAGAATCCCATGAGTGGTGGTACCATGGGTTAGTGACATTGGGTCATTTAAGAATCACTTCATACCTTTATTTCAAACAGAGGATGATTGAAAGGTTTGACAAGAAATACCCAGAGATCCATTTTCAAGAGCTGGCTTGAATCAAGTAGACATGTATCCCAGAGACATTTATCTCTGAGTCGGAGATTAGTAGTGATGGTGACAGACATATCTGAGGAACTCTTAATGATGTAGTTTGTTGAGGGGATAATAGAGCCATTACGTGGATGGGTGAGGGACTAGAAACCCACCACTTTGCAGGATGCAGTCAACCGTACTAGGGACATGTAGGATGTTGTTCCTAAGAAAAAATTTCCTTTGAAACCCACCGTCCCACAAAAGAGAAAGGAAACCAAACCATTTTAGATGGATTGGGTTGGGAAGCCCAAGCTGGATGAAGAAATAAGAAAGGAGCTAAGGAGGAATAAATTGTGCTTTAGATGTCAAAAGTCGTGGGTACCGGGGCACAAATGTGTTGGGAAAGACAAGTCTGGAAAGGCTCATTATATTGAGGTCTATTTGGATAGTGATAGTGATGACGAGGAATAGAATCATGAGAAAGAATAGGGACATCAGACATCAGCTGAGGAAACATTACAGGCTGGGGCTAAGGGTCATGTTATGGAATCCATGTTAGGACTTACTAGGTATCACACTTTTAGAGTCCGAGGAGCCTTGCGGGGGAACAAGGTTACAATGTTGATTCATAGTGGGGCATCCCACAACTTTATAGATGAAAATTTGGTGGAAAGGCTAGAGATTCCGACAGAGGAGTTTTATCGTGATCATACTCGGAGGGTATAAGATGGAGTACACTAGATGGATCCCCAAGTTGAAAATAACCATGGGGAATTATGTGTTGACAGATGATTTCTTTGTGGTGGATGTGCTAGACACTAATGTGGTTCTTGGAGTTTAGTGGTTATAATCCATTGGGAAATACATTGTTATCACTTGGTAATTTCTTTGGGTTGTGTCAAAGGAACCCCAAGGTAACCTCAAACCAACTTTAGGTTGGACTCTGACCCTTCCAGCCAGAGAGGGATCTCTCTTGGATTTTCTAACTGATGATAAGCTAAAATAAGGTTCAATAGATGAAAACAAAGGTCATATGTGTGGATTTTGATAGGATTTTAAGATTTTACTGTGGTTGAATAGGGTGAAGGATAAACCATTGGGAAATGGAGTCTTCTAAGAATAGATCAAAATAACCATCCACTAGTAAACAAACCAATGAAGACAAAGGAAATATAGTTAGAATCCTTTCAATCACTTAATTTTATTAGGGTGATAGCATAATTAAGGATAAATAGTTCACTATAGTAGAACACCTAACAAGGGTGAATTCTAAAATAGCTTTAGATGAAATGGTGAAATATTCAATCACATGAAATAGAACATCAACAACAGATGAATTCTGAAACATATATCTTGATTGAATATTAAGAAGACATACACATTAATATGGTAATTGAGATGAAGAAACACATCCACATGAGATAATCACAGACTGAAAACATACTAACACATGAATCTTTGCAAGAAAGAGTTCTGAGCTTTTTGGATCAATCACTTTGCAAATAAAATTTCAGAGGATTTACAATATGCACCAGGTCTTTCTCTCCCTCTCGAACCAAACCCTTTGGATCTCTCTCCTCATTCAATATATACAAAAATATCATATTCTAGCCTAAGGGGGTAAAAATCCATCTTTTTCCAAAGAGAGAGAGTTGTTACAATGCTTTAGGGATAATATATTTGCAAAATTTGTCCATATCCTATTATCTAGGATATGGTATTTGACTTACTTAAAATGGGCTAAGTGAAGAGAAAACCATGGGATTTGAGAGAAGAATATTCGAACTTAAATCTTCAAATCAATTTTGGGTCAACATTGTTGATTTGGAGGTCCATCAAGTCGAATTTCAAAAAATTCTAGAGCTTTGTCAGCAAAAATGGCTTGGCAAAATTATGAACAATATGCCTCAAAGATCATTTCATATATTCCAAATCATGAGACTTGTGTAAGAAGTGAGAGAGTTTTTTGTTATTAGGTTTGTTCTTGACAAAAACCTCTTTCGTTTTTCAAAAATTCTTCTCCATCTTCTTGAAATTGGTGCCCAAATATGATGACTAAAACAAGAAAACATTAAATTATTAAATCTGGAAAAATGGGCTATAAAGATTCACTCAAATCTACCAAATTATGACACCTTTTGAAAATATGAGAGAGGTTTTTGTTATTGGGTCCATTTTTGACAAAACCTCTCTGGGTGTTTCAAAAATATTCTCTAGTTGGTCAGAAAGCGATCTTGAAGATGACCACTAAAATAGTCATTTGCGCAGCGTGCCCTGCAATCCTTACGCAACAACTTCCTTTTCATCTTGTTTTATCTTTGACTGTTTTGAAATGAGTGAATGATGGTAAATTTAGTATTCATTATGATGATAAGTGGCCTTATAACCTATGCAACCTCTTTCAAAACATCATTACCATCACAAATATTCAAAACCTTAATGTGCCTCAATATTGCAAAAATGAAGCTACATGTACTGATTGATAACCTGATCAAGTTGATACAATGATGATGTCTGATACATAATATTCTAATTGATTTGACCTCCAATTCAAAAAAGGACAAGATGAAACCCACTTTTCTAATAAAAAATAATACTAGGACAATTGCATAAGGAAACCCCCTTTTTTGCATTTTGTCCATTCTTTTTTACTTTGGATGGTAGATGAATATGGTTGATGGTGATAATAGCTTCATGACGATGATAGGGTTCCCTAGAACCCCTTCACCCTCCTTCAAAAAATTAATTGCCTCTCAAAACTTAAAAACCCTAATATATGTGAAACTGCAATGGATGAGCCCAAATTACCTCTGGCTGATAAACAACTTATATTGATGCATTCATAGTATCTATCTCATTATCACTCAATTGATTGAGATTCTCACTCAAAACTTGACAAGGAAAATTCATTTTGTTGCTTGAAAATAGGGTTGTTACAGTTGCACAGTGTGCCTACTCTGCAATTGTAAATTTTGCATTTACAGTTCTTATCTAAAAAAAAAAAACTCCAGCATATGTATGAGTAGAAATGTGATATCATCACCTGTAATAGTCCATCCTTTGATAAAAAACACTATGAACATACATGCAATCTTCAAATCTCTAAGGAATTTAAAAAAAATAGGGTTTTGATGCATGCAACCTTCCAAAAAGGGTCAAAATAGAAAAAAATGAGTCAATCAAGCTCCAGTTGTTCAATTATTTGTTGCTTCAACCAACAAATCAAGTTTTCCCAAATCACAATTTTTCATGTGAAAATTTACATGTGCTAACAAACACTACTGATTAGAGGACTATGGAAATGGGGTTCATGGGACCAGATAGAAAAAAATGTGTTTTTA
The DNA here is from genome assembly GCA_000966675.3 of Picea glauca. Classification (NCBI taxonomy): domain Eukaryota; kingdom Viridiplantae; phylum Streptophyta; class Pinopsida; order Pinales; family Pinaceae; genus Picea; species Picea glauca. Next base: position 781,789 of record JZKD02S2359659.1, read on the forward strand.
CATGCTATGAACCAGTATCCACCCAATATCGTGTCATCTCACAGTATGGAGGCAGTGATGTGACATGGAGACATAGAGTGGGAAGTGCTACATTTCTAACATGGAGCCACTAGATCATCCTCGACAATATCCAGACGATATTCAGGTATTTATTCACAAACATTAGAAGGTTTTTGATGACATTCCTCCAAGAGTACCCCCAGATAGAGAATTTGAACATATTATAGAATTAGAAGAAGGGGTTCAAGCTATCATAACCAATCCTCACCACCACCCCAAGATGTACAAAGACGATATAGAAAAAACCATCAAGGATTTGTTAAATATTGGTCACATTCAGCCTAGTTCTAGCCCTTTTTCCTCTTCAGTGGTATTGGTTAAGAAAAATGATGTTTCCATGAGGATGTGCATTGACTACCGATCACTTAACAAGAAAACCATAAAGAACATGTATCCAATTCCGAGGATCAATGACCTGATGGATGATTTGAGGGGAGAAAAATATTTCACGAAGATTGATCTTCGTTCAGGGTACCGCCAGATTCATGTTCGAGAGAAACACATTAAGAAGATTGCCTTCTGACACCATTATGGGAATTATAAGTTCATGGTTATGCCGTTTGGGCTAACCAACGCCCCTACTACATTCCAGTCCTGCATGAACCATTTGTTCAATAAGCAGTTGAGGAATTTTTTGTTGGTCTTCTTTGATGATATTCTCATTTATAGCAGGACTTGGAAGGATCATCTCAGGCATTTTCATGAGGTAATGGTGATTTTGGAGGAGTAGTAGCTCTACACGAAGGAGTGCAAATGTGAGTTTTCCATTACTCAGATGCTTTACTTGGATCATGTGATAGGGGAAAATGGTGTCCAGTTCCACTAGGAGAAAATCAGGGAAATTATAGAGTGGCCCACCCCTAGAACTTTGACAGAACTAAAAATCTTCCTAGGGCTCTGCACTTATTACAAGAAATTTGTTAAGGGATTCTCACAGTTGATGGAACCTCTTATAGATATCACTAAGAAATGAGATTTCAGTTGGACAGATGAGGCACAAATGAAATTTGAGAAAATGAAATAGGTAATGAGTTCATGCTCTGTGCTAGCCTTGCCAGATTTCACTCAGCCATTTGTGCTTGAGTGTGATGCTTCCGAGATAGGGATAGGAGTTGTGCTGATGCAAAATAATCATCCCATTTCTTTTGAGAGCCACAAACTTAGGGAGTATGAGTGACATTATTCAATATATGACAAGGAGATGTTGGCCATTATGCATGCATTAGCCAAATTCAAATAGTACTTGGTGGGGAACAGGTTCAAAGTGAAGACATATCATAATATCCTGAGGTTCCTCATGGAGCATAAATAATTGAGTGAGAGGCAACATAAGTGGATCAGTAAAATTCAAGCATATGAGTTTGAGATTGAATATGTGAAGGGAAAGAAAAATGTGGTAGTCGACGGCCTTTCCAGAGTACCATCCACTCTCTCCCTCATGGATATTTCCATTGATTGGAAAGATCTCATTTTCGTAGAATTATCCAAGGATAGATTTGCTTGTGATATTCTAGACAGTCGGATCCAAGATGATTGGTACCAAGTTATGGATGACATCATTTATTACAAAGACATGATCTATTTAGTACCAGAATCTCACACGAAGGAAAAAATCATGCAGGAAACTCACAATTCACCTTTGGTGGGACACCATGGGTACTTGAAAACCTACAGGAAGATCAGGGAAATATTTACATGGAAAGGACTAAAGATGGATGTGTTAAGATTTGTGAGGGAATGCAAAATATTCCAATAGAACAAAGTGGAGCATACTCAACCAACCATATTACTTCAGCCACTTCCCATCCTAGAAAAAAAATGGGAATGCATCTCTATGGACTTCATCACAGGGTTTCCCCAGGTGTAGGAAAATATTGTATTCATGTGGTGGTCGATAGGCTTACAAAGTTTGCACATTTTTTTTCCATACCCTCCAAATATTTTGCAGCATAGGTAGCATAGTTTTTCTTTAGAGATGTATTTTGATTGCATGGGTTGCCAAAAACTATTGTCAGGGACAGAGATAGCAGGTTCATGGGAGGATTTTGGTAGGATATTTTCAGGTTAGTTGGGACATAACCGACACCTATCACGATCTACCATCCTCAGATGGATGAGAAGACCGATATTGTGAATAAATGGCTTGAAGGCTATTTGAGGAATTATGTGTCAGGCCAACAAAAAGCCTGGATAAAGTGGCTACACTTGGGAGAGCACTGATGCAATAAAACCTATCACATGTCAATTAGGATGACACCCTTTTGAGATTTGTATGGATATGATGAACCTACATTTGTGGATCGAGTGTTTGGAGATAGCAGAGCACCTAAATATAAAGACTGGGTTCAAGAGAGTTAGGATATTCTACGAAGCCTTAAGAAAAATTTGTAGATGGATTAGAATCAACAGAAGGTCGATGTAGATAGGCATCGGGTGGAACTTGGCTTTGAGTTCAAGGACTTGGTGTACCTACGTCTGTATCCCTATAGTAAGTTGTCACTTAAGATGAAGGGGGCATCAAATTGAAACCCAGATTATACGGACCCTATAGGATTTCGAGACGCATAGGAGAGGTGGCATATGAGCTAGAGATTCTAGAGGGATGCAAAATACATAATGTCTTCCATATTTAATGTCTCAAGAAGGGATTAGGACATCATATCACTACCTCTACTGAGTTACCACCATTGGATGAAGAGGGGCAGTTGATTTTGGTTCGTGAGGAGATTTTGGAGATCAGGGAGCAAAAGATAAGGAACTGAACTGTGAGGGAGTACCTTGTCAAATGGAAGGATTTTCCTATCAAGGACGCTACATGGGAAGGAGAGCAGGTACTCCAACATCCGGGATCAAAATTTCTTGACGTTAAGAAATCTTGGGCGGGGAGGATTGTAATGTCCCCATATGTCTAATCTCTCTAAGAGAAAATTCTGCTAGCCTAATTGAGTTCCCGCAGGCTAGGGAAGAAAATAATCAAGGGAACATGAAGAACGAAAAAAAATTCAAGTGGGGTTATTATCCCACATTCATAAGAGAAGGAAATAAAATCTCAAGTTAGAAGTATAAAAAAAATGGGATAGGAGGAGTCTACCATCCATTCTTACAGTGCTTTGCTTACTGAGAAAATAGATTTGGAGAGCTCTTGGAGAGTTTTGTAGGGTTTTTGGAAACCCTCATCTTGATTTTCTGATTTTTGTGTTAAAACCATAAACCATAGTCGGATTCAGAGCGGGATCATACAAATCTCGACATTGTTCAATATCCAGTGAATTTTTGAGCTTATTTGAGGAAATTTCTATGGTGTTTGCAGGTGCAGATTGGGCGCATTACTAGTGGAAGAAACCAGGTCACAGGTCGAGCTGCAGTATTTTGTATTGGGGAAGATTTGTTGTTATATGAAAGGCATTTCTGAAGCTTGAACATTGAATCCTAAGTTTCTTCTCCTTTGGAATGATTTCTTCTGCAATCTGGGTGAGTTTCCCTTAGATCTTGGCGCTCTCTTCATTCTTTTGTTAAGGGAATTCGAGCTATGCTATAGGGTTAATATCTACTTCCAAGGGGACGAGTATGCTATTGGGAAAAGGGCGCATTCCATCCCTTTCTATTCATTTTTTTTTGGAGCTGTGAAAATAGTGTATATCTGGGCACACTTTCTCTTGTTCCCATAAGGAAGATCGTTTCCATTTCTACTTATAGTTAAGCTGAGACCAAATATTAGTGTATGCTCTTTAATCTTCTCTTATTGGTCAAGAAAAATCACTCCATCTGCTAAGGGACAATCCATCGTTGTTGTTAAATGCAATGATATTATTTAAGTCGGAAGTTGATTGTGGGGGAAATTCGAGAGCTACGGGAAAGAGTCCTCACTGATATCTAACTTGAAATTATATTATTATCTGGATGAGAGCTACACCAAAGGGGTACCAAATATTCCATATTTAGGACTTCCATTATTATTTCTTGCTACTATTATTTATTTATGCCTCTTAGAATTCACCATTGTGGATAGAACTACTCCAGAACATCTCCAGGTTCACTCTTTTCAATTGATGTTTTACTTACTCAAAATCTAGTAGAAGTATGATGTAATTATAGTGTGGGAAAATCTATGCAACTTATGAAATTGCTATGTTAGTTCCAGACTTAATAAAATACTCAATCCCTATATCTATTTCTTGTGCCACTTCTTGTAAAGTTTCATATTGCAAAAATACTTCAAATTTTACATTTACAAAATTAGAAGATAATGAGCTTGACATAACAGTGCACAATCAGACTTGGATCAAATTAAGAAATATGAGGGTATAACAAGATATCTCTCCCGTTGGTATCTTATAAATTTCCCTTGAAGGTGATATCTTAGATGTAAAATTTACTCAGGTTGAAGACATACTAAGTCTGAATAGGAAATCCGACATATTCTCTGGTAGAGTATATTATAGAAGCTCTGTATGATCCACTGAGGTGGAGTTACTTGCAAGAAATAATTTTCAAGATGAGCGTAGCAACGACCCATTTGAGTTCGAAAGAATTTACATCAACTTTTTAGCGGATCGTTGCTTGATCGAATCAATATTGAGAGACGTGGATGGGTCCGTCATGTATTTCATGGTGGACGACATCCTGCGTGTTTTGGCAATACAAATCGCTGAGCGGGAAGAAAATTTCACAGCGTTGACTGAAAATGAATGTCCAGGGGCTCTCGGTTTTCCTTGATCTGCAAATCCAAATCTCAGAGAGATTCCAAGAAAAGAGATTAGGAGTATGGTCTCCCTTAAGATTTTTCTTTTGAATGGGACGCCCCTCTGGTCATTGTCAGAGAGTGTGGGGTGTTTGAAACAGTTGGTATGCCTAGGGTTGGTAGGGGTGCCCAATGTTGGGATGCCTGCGTCACTTACAGATCTGGTAAGCCTGGAAGTCCTTAGAAGAATTACAATTAATGGAGGAAGGCGCAATGCCCTCACTTCAAATATTCACCATATTGTTATGTGAAGAATTTAGGTTGTTTCTACAAAGTTGTTTGGATATCAAAATAATTCAAAAAATAAAGATTATGGGGGTGTTCAAAAAAGAAGAATTTTGAAAAAAATCAAAAGAACAAACAAAATAACAATAGAAGTAGTAACAAAGATTATAATAGAGGTCATAAATATTTTAGAAAGATGGATTCAAGTGGAAAATATAAGATAACATTATTTTTATAGTGAATTTTGGTCTATTTGTTTTTTTTTATTTTTTTACAAGAAATTGGGGAGAGGACCGGGTACACCTGAACTTTAAGGTTATGTAATTTTTACATGAAATCAATTTAGACTTCCAATTTTTCACCATATATACATTAGCACGTTTCTTACCTTCATATTTCCTCTCAATGTATGATGTGTTCAAAATAGTTCCATGAAGTTTCAAGGAGTTCAAAATAGGTCATTTTAAACCCTAAAGTAATGATTGATAATTGAATACACTAATGATTGATTGATAACTTGTCATATGGTGGATGTGACTTAAAATTTGAAATATTCACATTATTTGAAAATGTAGAACACATGTTTTATGACAAATAATTTAAAAATAAATAAATATTATTTTAATATTAAAACATTTGACAATGACATAACATAACAGTGAGATGAAAACGACATGCACATAAAGGCACTTTCATGAATATTTTATTATATTTAGTTTTTCAAAAATAGTTTTAAATTCAACCATGTTTGGGTTCCACTCCCACAACTTCCCTCACAACTATTGGACCTTCTCAACTTATGTATCCTCTCCCATATTTAGAGATATATAATTAATGTTCCATCATCTTAAATTTGATTTATTGATAATAAGCAATAAGAAAGATTTGATAAAATAAAAATTGAGATGTTTTAACAAATTTTAATAGATTTTGAGAAATTTTATAGATTTTTTAAGTGAAAATATATACACCTACAAGGAAAGAAAAATATGAATGCTATATTTTATAAATTGTTTAGGTGAAAATATGTACACGTATATTGGAAGACAAATATCAAATATAGACATGCTCTACACTATTGGGAAAGAAACGAAAATTGTGTACATAAAAACATATATTAGGATTTGGAGTTTTTTTATAATAATGTAATTTTGAATGGTCTTGTTTGAAATAAACAAATCTTCCTTTGAGCCAAGCTCATGGAATATGCAATTTTCATTACTCGAAAAATGATGAGAAATTTGATTTAAGGACCAGGCATAAAATAATTTATTATTAAATAAATTAGATTGAATGTGTGTGAGACAGAGATTTTGAATGGTCTATGTTTAAAATAAAAAAATTGTCTTTGAGCCAAGCTAATGAAACATGCAATATTCATTACTTGAATAATGATGAGATTTATTTGATTGAATTATCTAGGTGGATATAGGTGGCCACCCACCTATTCTAACTGGCTCAAAATAGTCATATGACAATTTACTATTTTTAGTAGTTTTTTGGTTATTAATTTCCAGGGCCATTTTGAGGGTCTAAATGAAGTTTTTTCGGGACGAAGCACCTCAATAATAGTGGAAAACTTTGATTGAGCCCCCAAAATGAATCTCCTCGATGATACCTTTCCAACGAGCTATCGTGTGCCTCAAACAGAGATCATATGCCAAAGTTACGCCCCGAGGAAATTGATACACCAAACTACCCAAAACGGGGTCCATAAAACTGTTGGATTTTCATCTTCCGTGGTTAGGGTTTTGGATTTTATTTATGCTAAAAAGGACTTTAGAGCCTCTTTTTAATCATATTCTTTCGAATGTGAGTAGACGTCACATCTCTTGTCAGAGATAATCTTCCACCATTCTAGCGAGTATTTCACTCTGTATTTCTACAGTTTTGTACATTTTGCTCATTAGTTCATTAGTAGAAATTGTGTATTATTGTATATTTGTGCCTACTTTTATATTTATGATATATCTCTATTATATTATTAGATCTCTTTCAATATCTCTATCTATTTCTGTGTTATATCTCCTCTCTCATTTCGTGTCGAAAATAATCTGGATCAGTGGTATCAGAGCAGGTTGCTCTTGATTGTTTTTTCAGTGCATGTACCCGACGAGGTCCGAGTATAGAAATTTGGGTCTCGAGCTTGTATCAATTGAGGATAATCCCTCTTGCATGCCAAAGAAACCCTCCATGGTAGAAGAAAATAAAAATGACAGAGCAAACGATTTTATTAATCTGTTTCTTGAGCAAGCTCTTACGCGACAAATGAACGAAATGATGGAGAATTTTTCCCACATCCTTCAACGCTTGTTGATAAAAATCGACATGTCTTCATCAAGTGACCACTTTGGAGGCACCTTTACTTTCAAGGTACAAGTTAATTTTTATATTCCTGTATTTGAAGGACAGATAGATGCAGATGCCCTAGAAAAATGGTTAAATATGCTAGAAGGTTATTTCTCTATTCACAATTTCTCCGACAGGGAAAAGATCACCTTTGCACTCCTTATTACACATAAAAATAGCTCACTTTGACAATGTCACACTCTCATTGTGGCAAGTGTTGTCAGTGTCTCACTTTTGTCGCAAGTGTCATAAGTTTCACATTCTCTTTTCATAATTGTCACATTGCGAATGAAACCATGAAAACACTTGATACAACCCCTAAAACATGTTAGAAGAAGAAGCCCCATCATTTGACAATAGGAACACGTGTTTTTCTATGGGAATTTTTCATCTTGGAATATTTTGGGAAGATCAACACTCCCCTTCTCATACACAGGGAGTGCTAGCACTCTTTTTCCATCTCACAGGGTGCATTGTAGTGCTCTATTTCCCATTCTAAGGGAGTGTCAAGTTGGTTGAGGAAATCTTGGAAGAAATCTCATTTTATTCTAAAGACAACTATGGATGGATCGAGTTGGTTTGGATTAAATCTAAATCCTGGGATGCATCTAAGGGAGATATCACAACTACTGGAACCATATCCTCAACTAATTCCAAATATATCCAAGGTGGTTGATCCACTCAAATCCTATAAATGGAGGCATTCTCATGGTGAAAAAGGAGCAAAAAATCAACAAAGCATGTTGAATTATTGAGAGGGGGGGTGAATCAGTAATAACGTAATTATAATCCTTTTTCTTCAAATGTTATATCAATGTAGAATTATTATCCAATAATGAGCAGTAATAAATAAACAATCACA
>JZKD02S2359659.1:797782-837142 GCA_000966675.3 Picea glauca
AAGCATGGGTTCTCTTACTCCACAAAGCGTCTTCCCGTGAGGGCTTTCACCATAAAGGGACCACTTTGGAGTTCATCCATATTTACTTCTTATCAACCATGAAAAAAAAATAATGGGTCATATTTACATCAAACACTATTGGGTCCATTACCCAAACCTTTGTGCCGCGGGTCTTTCTTCAAGGGTTGACATCAATGACAACCAACCTTAATCAACAAAGCATTGTTATTTTGATTGTGGATATTTCGAGCAAGGGTGGGATGAGGAGGAATTGGAGAGGTTGTTGCAACATCATCTGAAGATTATAATTTTCCTTTTGAAGTTCTCATTAATATACTTGACCTATTTCCTTATTGTATGTGTTTGCATGTGCTTGTCTATGCTTGTCTTAATCTTCATAAATCGATTGATTTTATCTAATCCATTAGAGTAGGAGATAGTCATTTGTTCGTTGTTGTCCATTGCAGGTATTGTTTGGAACTCGTGGATTGGAGAATCTTGGAAAAACTTCGTAAGTGAGGCACATCATACTTCCCCTCCTTCTCTCTTTTTCGATGGATAAAATGATTCTATAGGAATGGTAGTGTCCAAAGGTAGTTTTTTGTCTTGGTAGAGGACTCTGTTCTCCAAGGGAATGTTCACATGTCCACAAGGGAATATTTCTGTAAAATAAATTGGCGACTCCACTCGGGATCAAATTTTTAGTTTGTTCTTTCCTTAGGTTCGTCCGTGACCTTTTCCTATCCTTAGATCCCATTTGTTGATTTAATCTATCCTTACATTTTTTTGTCTTTGCTAAGTTGTCTCATAGAGCCTCTTAATGAATTTCCTTGAGTTACTGATATTTATAAGTTTTTCTCAATCTTTCCTTAGGACTAGTGCCCCTCTATAGGTTAAGTCAGAGCGGTGTTTCTTAATCAATTCTCCCCTAGAGTCTACCATAGAGCGTTGTTGCGCTCTAGTGCTTTGGTTACCAGAGCGTCGATTTTTCTTCCTTTGAAAAATTGTAGTCTTTCTTGCTTGCTGGGCAAAGTCCTTGGATATTTTTCTTTGATTCTGAACTTGTCCTATGTTTGACTCAAACTTTCTACTTTTCATTTTTTAGTCCTTATTATTGAGTTTGTTTTGTCTCTCCTTATTGCAAAATCAATCGTTCTCTCTCAAACTTGGTTTCTTTTTGCTTCTCTTCTCAATTATCTGATTGATTGGAGGTTTTCATAAGGTAGGTCATTGATCACAATATTGTTTTCCTTATCTTTGATCCATTATTCAATTCAGAAAGACTATAAAGTGTGGATTTTGGATTCTTAGTGTTTTTTCTTTGAGTGAATAGTTTGGTAGTTGTTATTTTTCTGATCTCTTGTTTACTGCTGAGAGTGTCTTTGTTTGTATACTTTTGCTTCTTCTTTTTCAAACTACAATAGTGAACCTTTTTCATTATTAGAGAAATAACGAAGTATTATATGAACATTTCAGTTTGTATCTACAATCAAACAGAGAAATATTTAAATGCATTGATTTTGGATATTAAAAGGGTATTTTTTATAATTTGACAATTGTTTGAATTCTTATTGAGAACAAAATAGTATAAAATTTTTCATTCTTGAGTGTTTGTTAGTGACAAAAGAAAAGAAACTCTTCTCCCTCCCATAGCTAGAAGTTCATTGAAAAGAAAGTTTTCATATCATTATTTTTACCTTTTTTGGGAGTCAAGTCTCAAACATCATCAGTTTCACTATCATTCACCCTTGTGTAACAAACATCCATGAAAATGAACGCTAATTAAAATCAAACTAGAATTTTTTTGGGGGGGGGATCTTTACACAAACAATAGACTAGGACTAGAGATTTGGAATAGGCTGTGAGAATAACTCTCCAAATAATTCAAGACAAACACAGAATCTTGTGATAGGGAGAGAAAATCCAACCTTCGTATAAGCATAGTTGGTATCCCCCTTTCAAACATGGGTTAAACATGAGGTCGCGTGCGGGAGAGCAATGAAGATTATCCCTCCAAGGCTTAACCAATCGTATTAGTACGATCATATATTAGGGATTATTCTTGAGGATCAACTGTTTTCATTTGGTCTCAGAGATTCATGAATTCCAAAACTGTTCGGGGTCATCTGGATTTTATGAGTCCATTTGTCCTCAGTTCTCTTGAAGAATTTTGGACTTGATATCACTCCCATACATTCATAATCGATTGTCAACTGTACCCACCCAGAGGCTGATTGCAAGTTGGTATCTTTAGTGGCCATAATATTTAGGGTCCTTACATGAGGTGACAGTGAAGGGAAGTCTTTGTTGTACTTGCAACAGACGTTGGTCAAACTCACTCGGGCTCCTTGGAGGGTAACCCACAGGTAAATCTATGAGGAAACTTGCACCAAAGTGTAATTATGTTAAGGAGTCCTCCAACGTAACTGGTCCACTCACTCGTATTCTAGCCCCTTCTCAATTTGATCACACAATGTTGGATTTCATCACCAACTAGTACATTCATTGAGAGAAGACATTGTTTTGCTTGTTGGTTTTCTAGATTTTTTTAGCGAGTGTTGTTTGTTTACTTTAGTTTTCCTTAAAAATTGGTGTTGTGGTTGATAAAGGTCTTCGTAGATCATGTAGGATGAAAGGGTTTCCTCCAGAAGGTTATGAACCCCTACCTCCTAACTCACCTGAAGACACTTACTGTGAAGAGGTCGAAAACCATTCAGACGTTGGGATTGTTGCTACTCTTTTGCCAGAAAATCCCGAGAGATATTTAGTTACGGTTCAGGAAGGTTCCACATTTCCTGTAAACCCAAATTCAAAAATTCCTCTCGATCCACTCCTTGTTCAATTGGATTCCTCGGGTAACATTTTAGTAGACTATCACCATAGCCTACCGTCAAGTCCATATAATCAACTAGATATGGAACCGATACAACCAAATTTCAACGAAGAATACACTACCCATGTTCACTCTATTGAAATGGTAGATCCACAACAAACTCATGTTCATTCTATATGGAGAACCCCATCGGGACGAGACCTTTATGAAAATTTAATTTTAGTGAACCACCCTTTGACCCTCCACATACATCTACCTCCGTTGGTGCAGAGGCAAGGCCGTCAGATTAGCCTATCGACCGTATCGTCGAACAAATAATAAATATTGCTACCTATTGGCAGCCATTTTGCATTTTCATCTTTTCCTTACAAGCTACCTACACAAGGGTTTTGAACCCTCAATACTCGTCGCAATTCTTTAAAACAAAACGATACTATTATCTTGCGCATTCACACACCTGCCTTTCGTTTTCATTTTCACGACCGCAAGTGTGAAAACCTTGAATTAGAAGTCATGTCGGTGGCATTAAAATCATTTTTGGATTGTTACGAATACTCTTGTTCATGTGGTCATTTCACCTCTAACTCAATAATGGTCATACAATTGGCAAGTCACCAAACCTTTATTCATTTTGCATTTTTGTTAATATGGTTTCAATTTATAAGTTCCTGATGCAATGATTTTTGGTGTCTTTGATTGAATCCTTGGTGCAATGGTTTCATACAACGCATTAATTTTATGATTAAAACTTTGGTGCAATATTCGACATGTTGTTTTGTTTTAAATCATACACATACTATTGTTGATTTAACATATGAACCAATAGTTGGTTATGAACACTATGATTTTCAAATAGTTATTTGATATTTGGTTAAAATCTTTTGGTTATGTATGTTATGGATTTTGATGAGTATATGAATAATCCATTTGATATTTGGTGTACAAAGCTTTGGATTGTGATGTGAATGATTTGATTTACCAAGGTGTCGTCGATTGTACATGTCAAAATGAATGTTTTGCATGGTTTCAATTCATTCCACCACCCTTGCACACATAGGCATTAACGTTTGCCTTGCATCTCGGGTTACCTCTGCTTGTTTTGAGAAAACTGTGGGAATTGGTCCTGTGTCTACCCTGTAAAAACCTCTCACCGATTACCTTGTTGACTCTGTGTTGTCTTCTATGACTCCTGTAGGGATAATTTAACCCCATGGTGTTCAGAGTCTGTTATGGTTTGATAGTGCCAGAGGAGACTGCTTAGGCTAACCCCGTAATTGCCTCCCAGAGACACATTTTTGCATGAGGGAGTCTAGGCAAACGGTTTTGAATCAGATCAAACCCTTGAAAACCCAGAACTGAAATTAGCCCCCTTACCTTCAATTCGAGCGGTTTCCTCAGAAATTGGGTCTTTACAGAGATATGGCTCATCCTTTAGAGGTCAAATTTCATATCTTCTCCATGGCTGAAAGGTGCATTTTGGTCTGTGTGCATTTGCTGGAACATTTATTACCTCTCCAGGTCTGTGCCTCAGAACCCCTTCCACCCGTCCAGCCTTGTGCCTCAGCCTTTTGTGAAACCTTGATCAATCCAAAGATTTATCAAGCCGTCTGTTAGCAAGTTAAAAGACCACAGGCTCTGTAGTGTTCAAAAATGTTGAGGCAGCCACTGCCATTGTTAACTCAAAATTATCCTGACCGAATTGTATCCCTACAGCCAAGGTATGTTATTTCAACATTGATTTTAGAATGATTTGGTTTAAATTAGCATAAACGATTGTGCTTGCTTTGAATTAGTATAAAAGATTTGTTTGATAAATCGAACATAGTTCTGTTTTGATTGAATTGATTCAATACGATTTCATTTGTTTTGAATTGGCATAAACGATCTGGTTTGTTTTAGAAAGAATGATTTGTTTGTTTTGAATTAGTAATAAAGGATTTGTTTGATAGATCGCATAGATTTCTGTTACCATTGGATTAATTTAAAACGATTTTGTTTGTAAATATGACCAACTACATAATTGTGAGACTCTGTTAGCTAGTCATAAAATTCTAATTTCTGTTGATTTTACAATTAAATACAATCTGAACAACATGTATTTTTGTGCATCTACAAGTACACATGAATTTCAATGAGATTGGATCTGCTGTGGCAGTTTTAGAACAAGCTTTTGTTACATAGTTTTGGGATTAGGTTGTTAGTCTTAGATAGGAATAACAATTTGGGAGATTATTCCCATATTTTGTGTAAACAGTTTTGATAATTTCCACAAGAAAGGTTTCATCCTGTGGCCTTTATATACTTATTATTTTTGTAAACAATCCATCACTGTTGGGAGAACAGAGACTATGGACTTGTGATTATACAGACTCGAATAAAAGTGGATGTTTTGTAACAACTTTAGCTTTCAATTTATCATACTTTTGTTCAAGTTTTGTGCATTTTAATTTGTAATCAAATTATTGACTACTTTAGATATCAAGATTTGTTACAGGTTGATGTGTTATGATTTAAATTCTGTCCATATTTTATGTATCTCATTTTACTTACAACAATTACTCTATTTTAATTTAATGAAAATAAGGTTTATCTTCTTTGTTAAGTGAACAACTATGTACAAATCTTTGCAGAGGGATTTATCTTGATGTGATTGTTTGTAAATTATAAAATTGTTGTTGCTATATCCTTTACCTGTTATGTTGTTAGCAATTCTGAAGCGTTATTGCTTCGTGTTTACGTGAAGTGTTGGAGAATCTGATGCGGGTTTACCTCATCAAATAATAAGCGCAAATGCTTATGCATAGGACAAGTAGGAGGCAATAATTTCAGGTCAGTTTGTTATTTTATTTTAATAGTTTAATTAATTTAAGGATTCACTGTAGTTTAGACAGATATATAATACATATTGTTGTTTTTATTACTTATTTAGATAGATATCATTTCATTTCTCAGTACAGATTACCATTCTTATTGCTTAGTTAGATAGTTGTCAATTCACTTCCTGTTTATAAAAGTTATAAAAAAATATATATATATTGAACGACAGCTTTGTTGTCAATCCATACATGATTTTCACAGGTTTTGGATTCAAAAATTTGCAATTTGTAAATAATGTACATATTATAGAAATATAAATATATCTAGGCATTGTACATAAAATAAGTAGAATTATTTTTATATTAGTTAGTAAACTGTTTATATATTTCAGTTTTGTATATAGTTTGCAGCAGTTGTTTTTTCATTTAGATTAGTTTCTTTAGCTTAGTTTTTCTTTCATTTTCCTAGGACTTAGATCGACTAACGGAGATGCTAAACCCATCAGAGTGGTTTAATCCAAATGGCTTGGGTTATTTAGACAACCCCGGACAGGATCCACTCCTCCAGTTGACGAACGATCAATTTCGCCCGTCAACAAATGGCGCTAGAAGGAGGACTGACTGACAAGCTGGCCTTGTAGGAGCCTTTATTTTTGTATTCAATTCCCCCATGGCTCCCCAAATCACTGTGTTGGAACATGCTTTCAACTTCTCATTACCCAATGTTCCCAACGATACAGTCTCTCACTTGTCCAAACTCACCTTTGATGGTGGAGGCAATATATCTGCTAAAGACCACCTTAACAAGTTTTGGTGAAAATGCATCAAACATGACATCTCATATTTAAGAGTTTTATGCAGACTTTTCTCTTTTACTTTTAGAGGTCAGATCAAACATTGGTTTGAATCCTTTCCAGCATGTCACATTTTTGATTGGTTTCAATTTGTAGATGAGTTTCTAGATGCTTTTGAAATTTATGATTTCGATGAATTATGTGAAGAATTTCATACTTCGTTAATCAATGACGATTCATCTTCAGAAGAATTTTTGACAAGAGTCTATCATATCCTTTGTAAATTTAATCTCGATGACATGTCATTTGCATTAAGTCTCTTCTGTGATGCTTGCATCCCTTCCATCCAGTCATATTCAAGCATGAACGAAGAACTAATTGCAAATCCTATCACTCAATTGCAAGAACAATTCTGTTTGCAAGAAGAGAAGGATCCTTCCAACAATGTTGAACAAGCTAGGGAGGTAGAATCTATTGACTAGGTTCTTATTGACAACCAAATTGGTTTTTCTTTTCAATCATTGTATTTTCACTCTTCGAACAGTATGGAAGAAGATTCATTTCTAGCTCAAGGTGAATATCCTCATTCTTTTAACTCATGCTCTAATCAACATTTGAAATCAGTCATTGAAGAACACTTAAGCGACAAAAATCATCTTGAATGTTCTAGTACTCCTATGAAACTGATTGGGGAAGAAGATATGCAACTAGAATAAGAAACCTTAAACCTTCACCCTCAAAATGCACTTTTTTCACAGGAAAGACTAGATGTTTGTCACATAAATTTTGAATTATCTATCACACAAAAGGCAAATCCAGATGATCATATTATGTTGAGGAATTCGTCACCAAAACAGCGTAACGGTTTTAAAGAAGGTGAAGAGAAATCTCTTGAGAATACCATTGTTAATTCAAGAAATTCTTTTCATGTGCTTATGTCTGATTCCTTTTATTCTTTATATCCTAATCTCTTCCTAGACTCTGTTGGACTTGACACCTTACCTACAACATCCTACTCTTTTCCGCCACAATCATATATTTTCAATATTCTAAATTTTGGTGAAATTAATTCCAAGCATAACATTGATAAAACCGGATTTGACACTTGTTCACTTTCATCACTCACATGGGAAAAGGACATGTTGCGAGATGATTTTACACAATTTATTGTTGAAAAAGACAATGCATTATATCTTATGGACATCAAACATTCTAAGTTTCATATTTGTTCTTTGCTTAGCTCAAATCTTAATGTTTACACTTCACATTTTGAAATGATCAATCTCATCGAAGGAAACATTCAAACCAATGATCTAATTGATTGCACGAATCCTCCTATGATGAGTTTCCCATTGATATATTTGTTTCATCAAAGTCATGGTTTGCATCCTCATTTTTGTGACAGGATCTTAGGATGGCTTGAATATTCATATATATAAAAAATTCATAATAAAGACAAAGTTGTGCTTGCTTTCTTTTTACCTAAGTATCTTGGAAGTAGGCGTGACATATTTATTTTAGATCCTCCATGTGAAGAAATTAATGAACACTTAGAGAATTGTCAGGAGGATGGAGCATTTCAGCCTTGGCTGATGGTTATTTCATTTCCTCGTAATCTTGACAAGTTTTTCAAACCTACTTACACTCACCCATGCCATTATGACCCTTATCATGACAAGATTGCACAATGGCTGGAGGATTCATACATCAAGAATATTCCAAGGAATGGTAAGATCATTCTTACTTTGTTTTTAGATGATGATTATGAAGGTAAGTGTGATATGTTTTTGTCATTTGTTGATATATTACCATTCTTATTAATAATGTTTGATTTTGTTTCCGTTGCAGGATTGGAGTTACTCCGATGGCTACATTGGAAGCATGACTTCACGTAGTATCTTGATTTGTTTAATAATTAGGGTAGGTTTAGGTATAGGTTTTCCTTTTAGTTGTATTTCTCACTATTTTTCTTTGTAATAATGCAGTCATGAATGCAAGTGGGTGCACCAAGAGAACCATAATACGGATGTTGTCAGGGAAGTCCCCTTGATCCTTTTCTCTTTACTTCTAGTTGAACATTTATTTTCAAAAACGCAGTATCGTCATGAAAATCTTAAATGGAAAGTAAAGAGATAAATAAATCTGAATCAAACTTGACCCAAGGTACCACGAGTAAGACTGCTTTCCCATCAAACAAGATTTTCCTACTTTTCAGTCTCCCAAGGGATTTGTGGCATGAGGTTTTCAGATGCACCTTCTGTACATATTTGTTTTTTGTTTTTTTTGTTTGGATTTCTTTGCTTTCCAATTTTTCTTCACTGGTGTGTTTTGTTTCCATTTATGCTTATCAGTCTTTCTTTTTGAAATACACATACTTTCATTATGAACTGTTCAGACAAAGAAAACATAAAATTTTTCCTCTGAAATGACTGCTGAAAAGTTGTCTAAACATCAATTATAATATACTTCTGAAATTTACAGCCATGTTGAGGAAAGACTGTTGTTTGAAAGAAGCTTATTGATTTCAATCTATCAGTGAAGCCTTCCACGATCATCCATTATCTCCTTATGATGTCCCTGTTCCTTAAGGGAACATCTCAAAAGATGTCTCCCTGCCTCCGAAGGTCGGTTTATTAACAAACCATCTCTGAATCTTAATGAAGGACAGTTTAAAAAATTCTTTCAAGGTCTGTAAAAATATGTCCAAAATATCATAATTTTCAGTGTCACCCCGCTCAATTATATATCTTTAAAAACCAAATCAATCATTAAAGAGTTGTGGGAAGTGCTTGTAAACCCATCGGGATACTGAACAGGTCTGCTGGAAGTGGGTAAATGCATGCATGACGCCAAGACAACTTCGTCGGGGTACTGAACAGGCCCGCTGGCAGCGAAGCAATGTTGGGTATATGAAAATTCGCAAGTATGGAATCTCTTGACCTTAAAATGTCCTTTATTCTAATCTGGAACTTCTTGGCAGGATACGGATATCAGAGTGGGTTAAATGGAAACCCTGTCGAGGCTATGGATGCCTGTTGGTAGCAGTGGCTCTGTCAACAGTATTGGATATTTATCTTTAATATCATGACTCGTTTGTCTTAAGACTGTTATCAGTTTTCATCTTTTGAGAACAACTGGAATTCTTTGATTAATGATGATGTTTAAACAATTTTTTGGTTGTTTTTGAGTTAGAATTATTCTCATTATCATAATCTGGATTTGTTCTTTTGGTAGAGATAACTGCTTCTACCAGTGTGTCGCCATTGTTGGCAGCCATTTTTCATTTTCATCTTTTCCTTACAAGCTGCCTACACAAGGGTTTTGAACCCTCAATACTCATCGCAATTCTTTAAAACAAAACGATACTATTATCTTGCGCATTCACACACCTGCCTTTCGTTTTCATTTTCACGATTGCAAGCGTGAAAACCTTGAATTATAAGTCACGTCGATGGAATTTAAATCATCTTTGGATTGTTACGAATACTCTTGTTCATGTGGTCATTTCACCTCTAACTCAATAATGGTCATACAGTTGGCAAGTCAACAAACCTTTATTCATTTTGCATTTTTGTTAATATGGTTTCAATTTATAAGTTCCTGATGCAATGATTTTTGGTGTCTTTGATTGAATCCTTGGTGCAATGGTTTCATACAATGCATTAATTTTATGATTAAAACTTTGGTGAAATATTCGACATGTTGTTTTGTTTTAAATCATACACATACTATTGTTGATTTAACATAGAACCAATTGTTGGTTATGAACACTATGATTTTCAAATAGTTATTTGATATTTGGTTAAAATCTTTTGGTTATGTATGTTATGGATTTCGATGAGTATATGAATAATCCATTTGATATTTGGTGTACAAAGCTTTGGATTGTGATGTGAATGATTTGATTTACCAAGGTGTCGTCGATTGTACATGTCAAAATGAATGTTTTGCATGGTTTCAATTCATTCCACCACCCTCGCACACATAGGCATTAACGTCTGCCTTGCATCTCGGGTTACCTCTGCTTGTTTTGAGAGAACTATGGGAATTGGTCCTGTGTCTACCCTGTCAAACCCTCTCACCGATTACCTTGTTGACTGTGTGCTATCTGCTATGACTCCTGTAGGGAAAATTTAACCCCATGGTGTTCAGAGTCTGTTATGGTTTGATAGTGCCAGAGGAGACTGCTTAGGCTAACCTTGTAATTGCCTCCAAGAGACACATTTTTGCGTGATGGATTTTGGGCAAACGGTTTTGAATTAGATCAAACCCTTGAAAAATCAGAACCAAAATTAGCCCCTTTACCTTCAATGCAGGCGGTTTCCTCAGAAATTGGGTCTTTACAGAGATATGGCTCATCCTTTAGAGGTCAAATTTCAGATCTTCTCCATGGATGAAAGGTGCATTTTGGTCTATGTGCATTTGCTGGAACATTTATTACCTCTCCAGGTCTGTACCTCAGAATCCCTTCCACCCAGCCAACCTTGTGCCTCAGCCTTCTGTGAACCCTTGATCAATCCAAAGATTTATCAAGCCGTATGTCAGCAAATTAAAAGACCACGGGCTCTGTCGTGTTCAAAAATGTTGAGGCAGCCACTGCCATTGTTAACTCGAAATTATCCTGACCGAATCGTATCCCTACAGCCAAGGTATGTTATTTCAACATTGATTTTAGAATGATTTGGTTTAAATTAGCATAAATGATTGTGTTTGCTTTGAATTAGTATAAAAGATTTGTTCGATAAATCGAACATAGTTCTGTTTTGATTGAATTGATTCAATACGATTTCATTTGTTTTGAATTGGCATAAACGATTTGGTTTGTTTTAGCAAGAATGATTTGCTTGTTTTGAATTAGTAATAAAGGATTTGTTTGATAGATCACATACATTTCTGTTACCATTGGATTAATTTAAAACGATTTTGTTTGTAAATATGACCATCTACAAAATCATGAGACTCTATTAGCTAGTCATAAAATTCTAATTTTTGTTGATTTTACAATTAAATACAATCTAAACAACATGTATTTTTGTGCATCTACATGTACACACGAATTTCAATGAGATTGGATCTGCTGTGGCAGTTTTAGAACATGATTTTGTTACTTAGTTTTGGGATTAGGTTGTTAGTCTTAGATAGGAATAGCAATTTGGGAGATTATTCCCATATTTTGTGTAAACAGTTTTGATAATTTCCACAAGGATGGTTTCATCCTATGGCCTTTATATACTTATTATTTTTGTAAACAATCCATCACTGTTGGGAGAACAAAGACTATGGACTTGTGATTATACAGACTCGAATAAAAGTGGATGTTTTGTAACAACTTTAGCTTTCAATTTATCATACTTTTGTTCAAGTTTTGTGCATTTTAATTTGTAATCAAATTATTGACTACTTTAGATATCAAGATTTGTTACAGGTTGATGCGTTATGATTTAAATTCTGTCCATATTTGATGTATCTCATTTTACTTACAACAATTACTCTGTTATAATTTAATGAAAAGAAGGTTTATCTTCTTTGTTAAGTGAACAACTATGTACAAATCTTTGTAGAGGGATTTATATTGATGTGATTGTTTGTAAATTATAAAATTGTTGTTGCTATATCCTTTACCTGTTCTGTTGTTAGAAATTCTAAAGCGTTATTGCTTTGTGTTTATGCGAAGTGTTGGAGAATCTGATGCGGGTTTACCTCATCAAATAATAAGCACAGATGCTTATGCACAGGACAAGTAGGAGGCGATAATTTTAGGTCAGTTTGTTATTTTATTTTAATAGTTTAATTAATTTAAGGATTCACTGTAGTTTAGACAGATATATAATACAGATTGTTGTTTTTATTACTTAGTTAGATAGATATCATTTCATTTCTCAATACAGATTACCATTCTTATTGCTTAGTTAGATAGCTGTCAATTCACTTCCTGTTTATAAAAGTTATAAAAATAAAAATAAAATATTGAACGACAGCTTCGCTGTCAATCCATACATGATTTTCGCAGGTTTTGGATTCAAAAATTTGCAATTTGTAAATAATGTACATATTATAGAAATATAAATATATCTAGGCATTGTACATAAAATAAGTAGAATTATTTTTATATTAGTTAGTAAACTGTTTATATATTTCAGTTTTGTATATAGTTTGTAGCAGTTGTTTTTTCATTTAGATTAGTTTCTTTAGCTTAGTTTTTATTTCATTTTTCTAGGACTTAGATCGGCTAATGAAGCCACTAAACCCGTCGGAGTGGGTTAATCCCTACGGCTTGGGTTATTTAGACAACCTCAGACCGGATCCACTCCTCCAGTTGATGAGCGGTCAATTTCGTCCGTCAACACTACCACTTCAGGACAAGGTCAAAGTGAAACAAGAGTCATGTTACCTAGTCATTTGCAAAGTACCCTGATGGTTACACCTACCATTTGTCTTCAAGAAAAAAATTCATATACACCACAAAACCATGTTGGGACACCTTCACATCAAAGGATGAAAAAGCACACCACACAAAAAAACCCAATTGCAGTAAAAATCCCTACTGGGGGGAAACCCCCTGTTTAGTGTAAAAATCCCTACCGCGAGGAAACCGTCCTTCAAACCACCAATTTCGACTGGGGAGAAACCCCCTCTTACTGTTCAAATCCTATTTTCTACCCAACCAATGGCAGGGGGACAATTTCAACCTTTGTTCACCGCAAACCCCCCACAATCCTAGGGACTACCCCAGGGAGGTTTGTTTCATCAACCACATCAGGGAGGGCCATCAAACCCCAACCTACAAGGAGGAATCCTAAATCCCAATCCTTCTGGATTACATTCTGGAAAACCCTTCCTAGGGGTCCCGAGTCCCACTTGGGGTCCTCAAGGCCAACCATCTTTTCTTGTCCAAGGGAAAATTCCTTACCCTCCTTAAGGTCAACCTGGTTACCCCCCTCAAGGGAAAAATAGTTATCCGCCTCAACATAGTCAAGTGAACTATCCTCCCCTGGGTTACATTGGTTATCCTTCCCAGGGCCAAATAGGTTTCCCCTCTCCTTTTATGCAAATTCCTCAACAAATGAATCCTAGTTTTGTTGGTCAACATCAACAACATATGGGAGGACCTGTTGGCTACAACTATCCACCACAACCAGTTTACAGTCCTACTGGTGTTCCTATGCCACACCAATAGCATCCTCAAATCAATAAAAAATTACCATTCTTGGCCACTCTCGATCTACTGGATCTATCAAGATTAACCAATGATCCCATATTACACTCCCCTTTTTGGCCATTGATTCCTTCCAAGTTACCTTCTAATATTCTGAAATTTGATGACAAACATGGTGAAGACCCTAATAACCATGTTATGACCTTTCATTTGTGGTTTTAATCAAATTCACTAATGGATGATTCTATCGAGTTAGGTATTTTCCAGCATACACTTACGGGTTCAATGGCTAAATGGTACATTGCATTACAATGCAAAACTTTTCAATATTTTAATTCACTTTCCATGGATTTTTTCACTCACTTCCAATTACCTATCTGCTACGAAACCTACATGAAACTTTTGACCTACCTTCGTCAGACCAACTCTGTACATATTTCTAATCATATTCATGAATGGAGACGATGACGACAGTTGATCAAAGAAACCATTCCCGACCAATTACTGGATGAATGGTTCACCAAATCTCTTTTACATCCTATTGTTCATGACATAGGCATGGGTGGTGTCGTTACAGAAGAGGAAGCCATTTCTCATGCCCAATATCTAGATTTGGTTTATTCCCAATCTGGTACTTTGTATGAATTGATTCCAAACTCTCCCTGTCCATCAACCAACCCATCAAAACCATCCTCCATCACTCATGCAGATGGACTTATCGGTTCCATCAAAACCTAGTCTAGTTCACAATCAAATGACATAACCAATCGTTTAGTCACTACCCCCACTACCGGTTTGACTCCACTCTCATCAAACTCCACCCGAACATAAGTATTTGAGGTGAATGTGGTTCAATATGCTTCTCCACAATAGTCAAGGGGGGGGAAATAAAACTAAGAATAAACCTAAGAAAAACAATAATAAAACCAAAAATCCAAAAACACAAGAACAACCACCTGCTACTGAGAAGCAACTATAGTGAAAATCAAAATTTCCATGTCTCATCTATGGTGAAGATCAATACACACAAGACTGTCCCCCTCAAGATGAAGTTGATAAACTTTTTAAAGGAAATTCTCAACCTACTCTATTGGCACATCCTTTTCCACAACAAGAGTCACTGGCTGCATAAAATCCTGCACCTCCAACAACAGGTAACCCAAATCCTCCTCCTAATGAGGAAGCTTCATTGAGAACACACATTTACATGTTTAATGGGATATATTTGACCACTCATACTATGAAATATGACACAACACCAGGTAAACCCGATAAGGAAAAACTAACTACTGGAACTACACCAAATCCACCTTCCACTTCAGTTACTCCTCCATTTGGACTGCTCCAGATTGAGAAACCAAGTTTTGAATCTATTCTACGCCAACCCAAGAGTACAATCCGAAAGTAAACCTTTAATCCTGATTCATGTGTTGCTCAAAACTACAACATTGTTGAAGATTTGGCCCAATCACCTTACACTAGGTCAGCTCTCAAAGTTCTACAACACTTCCCTAGCCAACATAGGACTCTCTTGGTGACCATCGAAGCTATATATCCAAATTCATACAATAATATCATGTTAAATTTGGATAGTTTTAAATCACGACTCTCTCACCAACTTGCTTTCCAAATCGATGTCATTGTCCATAATCAACATTTTCATCGCACGATCTTGGATGAGGGGGAATCCACATGTGTCATGTCCTTGGATTTCTGGAAATGCCTTAAATCACCTGGTATTAATCAATCTCCCACAATGTTAAGAGTATTTGATGGAAGAGGTTTCTATCCTCATGGATTATTACAATCCTTAGTCATTCAACTGCGAGGAAAAATTATTTCTGTAGATGTTGAAGTAGTATATGCCCCCCTCGATTATAAATTTTTGCTAGGGAGAAGTTGGTTCTATGCTATGACTATCATCACTTCATCGGTTTTTCAATGCGTCCAACTCCCTCATCAAGGTAAAATTGTGACCATCGATCAGTTAGATTATTGCACCCCCGACGCTCGCACTCAAATGACCGACAATATTCCTTTTCTGGGAGACTCAAAAATTACTTATGAAAGTGTTGGGGTAGGTCTCTTGAAAGACTCTTCTCTCATGGGTACCTTTCCTACACCTCTTCCTCCCACTATGCAACACATCTCAATGGTTAATATGATTTTGACTATGGAATATCAATCCTTTGAATCATCTAATCCATGGACCATGCCTAGTCCCTTAGAATATGATACATTAGAGGACACTATGCCACTTAGTCCTGCAGAGGCCAAACACAATGCCATTCAATCTTCCTCTCCTTCATTGGACAACCAACATCTATTGGTGTCTACTACATATTCGTTACCATCCTGGTTAGATTCCCTATACTCTACTTTTGATTACATCCTACATATATTTCCATCATATGAATCTATTATGGAAATGATTAGTATCAAGAAGGAACCATGGTATGATAACCACCATCGTTCGTCCTTTCTTCCTAGTTTGGATGACATCAAGAAATATATTTCCTCTATATTTCCTAGCGATATCGTCAACTCTCCTCAATCTCCAATACTCACTCAGGATACCATCTCCGAGGGTAATTTGGGAAATATCGCTCAAACGATTACTATTGACATATGCATTAAATAAGGTATTGTGGAAAACATACAACTAGGTTCCAATTGTTCACCTGAAGAAGTTGAAACTTATACCACCTTGTTTAAATAATTTCCCGACATATTCTCTTGGATCTATGAAGAAATTATAGGGATCGATCCTTCGATTATTGTGCATGAAATCAAAACTTATCTGGGATTTAAACATGTGAGACAAAAAATTCACCCGGTTTATCCTAAAAAAACTACGAAAATCAAGGCAGAAGTCGAAAAATGATTAAAATCAGGTTTTATTTATCCTGTCCCTCTGATCGAATGGGTTTCCAACATTGTTCCAGTCACCAAGAAACAAGGGACAATTCATGTTTGTGTCGATTATCGAGATATAATAAGGCTTGCCCAAAGGACAATTACCCTACAACCTTTATCAACCAAATTATCAATAATTGTGCCAAAAGCGTCATTTTCTCTTTTATGGATGCATTTTCCGGATATAACTAGATAGACATTTTACCAGATGATCAACACAAAACGGTCTTCATCTAGCCATGGGGTATTTTTTCCTATCGAAAATTACCTTTTGGCCTTAAAAATGTTGAAGCCACTTTTCATCAAACATATCATTGAACCTTATTTCGATTACCTACCATCTCACTCGACTCATCAACAAGACCATATTGGTCACCTACGAGCCATATTTATTTGATGCAGGTTTTAAAAAATATGTTTGAACCCCCATAAATGCATTTCCATTGTTGAATAAGGGAGACTCCTTGGATTCGTAGTTTCCAAAGATGGGATTAGGGTGGATCTATTAAAATTCAAATCCATTCTTTGTTTACCCCCTCCCAACAACCTTATCCAACTACAAAGTTTGCAAGGGAAGGAAAAATTTCTTTGTCGTTTTATTTGCAATTACATTGAAATATCTAAAGGATTCATGAGATTGCTGTAGAAATATGCCCCTTTCATCTGGGATGCAACTGCTCAATGCTCATTTGATGCTCTTAATCATGATTAACAAGCACACCACTTTTGCACCCACTGAATTATGTGAAAGATTACATATTTTATTTGGCTTCCTCTACTTCCACTGTTTCTATGGTGTTAGTACACGAGGATGATGATGGCACTGAACATGTGATATACTATTTGATTAAGAGTCTATAAGGTCCTGAACTTCAATATTCACATGTCGAAAAGTTGGCTTTGGAAAAATATATTGTTGTCCAAACATTTCACCACTATATTTTATTAGGCACTACTATGGTAATTGCATAATCGATCCCCATGTATGACATATTGACTCGTCAAGTACTTGGGGGAAATATTTGAAATGGATCATCATTCTCCAAGAATTCAATCTTGAGTTTGCTAAATCCAAGGCTAAGAATTAATTGGTTTTTGCGGAATTAATTTGTGATCTTCCCCATACTGATGAGAATACTGAGCCCAATGATTCCCTTCCCAATGAATTCTTGTTCCTCATTAGTACATCCAATCCATGGTATGGATATATTCTTCTCTATCCCCAGACCCAACACTTTCAGCCTAACATTTCATGTGATGAATGATGTCACATTAGACACCATTCAAAGCGCTACCTTATCATTGGCGACACCTTTTACTATGGTGGCATTGATACCGTCTTACGATGTTTCTTAACCCATGAACATGTTGAACAAGTTTTAAATGACTATCACCTTGGAGCTTGTGGCGGTCATCTTTCCGGGATGGCTATAGCCCAAAATATTTTACGTGCCAGTTATTTTTGGCCTTCCATATTCAAAGATAGAATTTAGTCCGTCAAAAAATGCCCACCTTGTTAGATCTTTCACAAGAAATCACATACCCACCCAACTCCACTTCATCCCATTTTCGTCATCGATGCCTTTGCCAAATGGAGTATTGATTTCATGCAATGTAAGCCTACCTCAGCTAGGGATCATAGTTATATTATCGTTGTTATCAATTATTTCACTAAATGGGATAGGGCTATGCCTACATTCCTTAATGATGGCCAAACTGTAGCACTTTTTCTGTTCAATCACATCATCGCTCGATTCAGTGTCCCACAAGCTATTGTAACTGATCATCGATCCCATTTCTAGAACTAGATGATTGGTGAATTTCACACCAAATTAGGTTTCTTCCATGAAAATTCATCCCCATACTACCCTCAAGAAAATGAACAAGTTGAATCCATCAACAAAGTCCTGAAAATGATGTTTCAACACATATTGGGAGTGAACAAAACCTCTTTGAATTTACATCTCTTCTCCACACTCCGAGGTTATCGAACCTCAGTTAAAATCACCACTGAATTTACACCTTTGCAGTTGGTATATGGGATAGAAGTGGTGCCACCGATTGAATGTGAGATTCCCTCTTTGAAAATCATCGTAGAACTCCTACCCCATACTTTTGCTAAAGAGGAATGATTTTTATATCTAACCAAGATGGATGAAACCCGTCACGATGATTCTCTCATCAACAAGACATATAAAAAATGCATAAAAAATCAATATGATAAGTCCATCCGACCTCACTCTTTCGCAGAAGGAGATCTAGTCCCGGTCGATGATCAAGATCATGACAAACTGGGGATAGGAAAGTTAGAACCCATGTGGCACAAGCCATACATTATAAAACACATGCTACATAAAGGCACCTACGAGTTAGTAGATTACTATGGAATATCTCTCGATGAGCCCAAAAATGGGCTTTACCTCAAGAAGTACTATGCATAGAATATCTCACATGTGTGATTTGTACATTATTGTACTATATACTTTTGACATGGTGTGTCTTTTCTTTTGCATGCATGATTTTTTCCCCAACTACTTATACTTTTATTTATAATTGAATGTGTATATGACATCATCCTTTTCCATCTATTTCAGGTTTGTGGATGGCGCTAGTCGACATTCCGAGAATATCGCTTCTCCATCTTGGGTCATTTACCACTCTGGCGAGTTAGTGAGTTGAGGAGGGATTTTTCTCGGATCTGCGACCAATAACATTGCAGAATATCATGTCGCCATCGAAATTTTAACCAAAGCCTCCTCTCTAGGTATATATTAATTTATTATCAACCTTGATTCTCAACTCGTGGTCCATTAACTAAACCGTGAATATGTTGTGTGTAACCCAATTTTACTATGTATCCATCTAAGGGTTCATCATCTCAAAAGAACTTTTGAATTTCTAGAATATAGACATATATCAAGAGAACTCAATACAATTATGGATTCGTTAGAAAATTATATGTTAGATTGGTATATTGTGCATAGATAAACATTTGGAACATGAAGCATATGAATAAAAACATCACATAAAACAAAAATACAACATAAGTAGCCACCGCAAAACTCATTTATATATAAGCGTGATAGAAAATGTTTTAGTCAAAATACATCATCCAAAAGTACATAACATGGAAAAACATGGGATATTTATACCCATAGAACCATCATACAGACTAAAAGCGTCTACAGACTCTACTCGTCCCCTTGCACCACATTGTGCTATGCATAACACACTACTGCTCTTGCCACTCGTCATAGAAAATGATTGAGACCTTCATGGACCCTAACTGTATGTATTTGAAGGTATAGGGGAACATATCACATCCTCATGGAAGGAATTCCCATGGTAAAACCATGGAGGTTCCTCTCCACCTCTCAGAGTCCTTCTACTACGGCGTCATGCTCTGTCGCCGCTTGAGCATCTTTGAGATGTCCTAGTGCTGGAATCTCTTTCAAAAGTGACACACATCTATTTTTATGATGAAAAAAAATGATTTATATCCCTCATCGTACAACCAAAAACATATAAAAATAAGAAAAATATTGTTTCAAGGTTATGATCTTTCATACCTGATACATCCCACTGTATACCCTCGGGAAGCACTAAATTTGCACTACCCCTAAAATCCACCCCAACATATGGGAAATCCTCGATCACCACCATCTACCTCCTCCACCATGAAAATAAGTTGGCATTAAATCTAAAGGTCGAGGGTTCATTCCCCAACCTAGGGGAAATACTAGTCCACCGCTCCATACAGGGCTCAATCGTAGGGTGTGCTATCAATGCAACCTGAAGTTGCATATGTGGTACCCACTCTAGGAAAAATGAGACCAAGAAGGATCCATACCCAAACTATTTCTGTCTTCCCATTCGACATTTGGATATCTACTCCTTAATGTTCCTTAAAAACCCTCCACTCCAATTGAATAGCCTAGGTTCCAAACACTGAATTGCATAAGATATCTGGGACTTGGAAGCGAGATGGGAACTAGTACTTCTTGCCAGTTTTGTGATAGAAAATAGGATGGATCAGAGAGATAAATCCATCACATATTTTATGAAGATCATCCCTCCTACCAAGCGTGACCCTGGTATGCAGTACTGGGAAACATATGCCTTAGTTGGCCATGGAGTGGCCCAATGTCCAGAAGAAAGAATAGGTGCTCCTCTCCTAGAGAACCCCATCAAGAAGTACACATAATCCATGTCTATCTCAAGAATGTGTGGTCCTATTTAGAATGCTTTCTCATCATTATCCCACAACCCGATCAAATATTCGAGTAAAAGAAATTATTTCCTCATATTTTTTATTTTGAAGTACTTAAGCAAGCCACAATTTCGTAAGGCTACCCTCGCTTGACGGTCTTGTAAAGAATCAATGTAACCAAATTGAAATTCATGTTCTTTCCATTCAATCATGATTAGCTATGAGGAAAACCTACAAATTCATAAATTAATCATCATTAGATAAGTAGTCAAACAAAAGAATGGCCTTTTTCCAGGCTAAAAATCATTTTTTTAAAAGTTTTACACTTAGCGCTCCTTGAAATAAGAGAACTGTGTGATAACACTCCCTAAGCGCACATACTAGGGCATTTAAATCACTATCATTTCTCCCCTTGATTACTTGAGGGAGCGTCAATTTAGTTTGGCACTCTAGGGATTTCCAAGGAGCCTAAGCACATAAATTAAAGAATGAAATTCAATTAAAAACATGGAAATGAATGAGGAAGAGGAAAGAACCAACCTGATCCATATGGATTCAAAAATGGTTGCCCACAACTCTCGTAATCAACACCTGAAGAAACTGAAAGAGAAAATGAGAATAGTAAAACAAAGGTGAAAATGATTTCTTGCCCTAATTTGATATTTGATATGTTCAAATTTGGTCATTTCTCCTCCTTTTCACATTTTATAAAGTTTATTTTTGGGTTTTTTGTCACTTTTGAGAAGCTGCTAATATATTTTGCCCAAGAACATCTTGTAGGAATTTGAGTAGAGATTCTTTAATGACCTTGTAACGCCAATGATATTAGTCTTTGTTCTTTCTCGTGCTAATAAATACATGAGAATGTGACCAAGTATACTTTTATCACTTTTTTCGAACTCGTAAAGGTTATACGAAAAAGGAAGCCCCTGGAGTTTCCTTTCACACTCGATAAAAGGTTTGAAAGGTTGTCTTTCAAGTAATAGTTTATCTCTTTTTCAGACCTTGGAGACTAAAAATATGAAAAAGGAAAACCCTGGATTCGCCTTTAAGTTCTTTCCATACTCTCTAAACAAGAAAAACCACCGAATTTTCTTTCTATGGACTCGAAAAATTACACATTGAAGGGCCCATCTAGGGACAAACCATTACTTCTTCCAGTTCATTAAATAAAGGAAGATGAACTTACCGAAGGTGAATTATGTCGAGCATGTTTTATCCTCCTTGAACTAGTTAAATAAAAATAGGTACTCATCTATCTGGATAGGGGAAAAAATTTGAAGGAAGTGGGTCAAGTTTCTTCAAAACTTGTTTAAGGAACCTCTTGCAGTCGCCCTTCAAGATGAAACTTGTTTTAACCCCCACACTAAACACTTGTATAATCCATTAAACCTCCACACTGAACCAATCTTATGATTCTTTCCACTCCTTTGACCCATCCAAAGAATGCCTCAACACTCACTACATTATGTTTTGGGTCACTATGAGTTTATGCTGCCAAGTCTCATATCGTGCCTCAGTGTTCAAGGGAAGTTTCTTCCTCAACAATCAACCATCTATGAAATTACCAATTTGCATACCCATTTTAGTACGTGTTCATCTACTATATATTATCACTTTCCTAAGACAAGTTTTGTGTAGTCTGATGGGGAATACATCAATGCCCTCCTTTGACAAGTATTTTCTTGCTGACTTCAACAAATTATCCTGGAAATAGACTTAGGAACACATCAGTACCTTGAGACCTGCATGCCTCAATGGAAGGTCTCCTCGCATTTGGAAGTGGGTATTCATAAATGACCCCTGACCGACTGTATCAACAAATGTTCGACTTCAACTCATTTTTCACATTCGTTGGATTGTACTTTAAAAGTACCTTGAAAATCATCGACATCAATGGTGATTTATCTCACACTTGTGAACAGTATACCTCAATGACCGGTAATCAAGTGGTTTATACCATGTTCAATGTCAAAACATATATTCACATGGATAATATTTGTACTACATTGGGATTGGGATGAAGACCCTGGTTTGAGTATTCACTATGTTATCTTCTCTGTCCAAGTTGCGTAGGAATTCATTTGAGCATACTAATATATATGTTGTCACATAGATCCACATTGTATTGGTTTGTGGCTATGTTTTATCATCTCATAGCTCCACTGTGTATTTTGCATGGAGATGATTAGTTCATGTCATAAAGGTATGGATCTATATTGTATCTCTGGTGGCCATACCCTTAGTCAATATCATCATGGATCCACAGTGTGTTTATTGGTGGCCATACTTTGAGTCACTTATAGTATGAGAATAGGTATTCCTATGTCAGGAATGGAACAAATATTAGTAGTGTTTGATGGTTGTCTGTGGCTTCTACCAGGTTCCCTGACTCCATACCCTTCCTTTGAAAAATCTAAAAAGTGTTTTGGCCATCAAATTTCATCTTCTGACTTCACACTTTGGGGGGAAATTTGTTACACATCAAAATTCCCCACTTCGACAATGTCACACTCTCATTTTCATAAGTGTTGTAAGTGTCTCACTTTTGTCACAAGTGTCGTAAGTGTCACATTCTCTTTTTGTAAGTGTCACATCGTGAAAAACACCATGAAAACACTTTATACAACCCACAAAAAATGTTAGAAGAAGAAGTTCCATCATTTGAAGGTCGGAACAAGTGTTTTTCTATGGGAATTTATCATCTTGACAACTTTTGGGAAGATCAGTGCTCCCCTGCTCATACAAAGGGAGAGCTAGCGCTCTTTTTCCATCTCATATGGATTGTTGTAGCACTCTATTTCCTATTCTAAGGGAGCTACGAGTTGGTTGAGGAAATCTTGGAAGAAATCCCATTTTCTTCTAAAGAAAACTATGGATGGATCGAGTTGGTTTGGCTCGAATATAACTCCTAGGATGCATCTAAGGGAGATATCACCACTATTGGAGCTATATCCTCAACCAATTCCAAATATATCGAAGGTGGTTGAGCCTCTCAAAGCCTATAAATGGAGGCATTCTCATGGTGAACAAGGAGGAAAAAATCAACAAAAAATTGTTATTTTGATTGTGAATATTTTGAGCAAGGGTGGGATGAGGAGGAATTTGAGAGGTTGTTGCAACATCATTTGAAGATTGTAATTTTCCTTTTGAATTTATAATTAATATACTTGGTCTATTCCTTCTCGTATGTTTTTACATGTGCTTGTCTATGCTTGTCTTAATCTTCATAGATCGATTGATTTTATCTCATCCATTAGAGTAGAAGATAGTCATTTATTCCTTATTGTCCATTCCAGGTACTGTTTGGAACTCATGGATTGGAGCAGCTTGGACAAAGTTTGTAAGTGAGGTACATCATACTTTCCCTCCTCTCTTTTTCGATGGATAAAATGAATCTATAGGAACGATAGTGTCCAAAGGTAGTTTTCTATATTGGTAGAGGGGTTTGTACTCCAAGATAAAGTTCACCTATCGACAGGGGAGTATTTTCGTAACACTCCTTAAGGCTCTCCCCCATGTCAAAAATTGGTGGGAAACTTACTGGGAGAAAAGTTCAATAGAGGAGTCTGGAATATATGTGGCAGAGCCCACTTGAAATGTTTTTTTGAATGTGGTCAAGGAACAATATTACCCTGTTGGTAACTATGATGAACAATACATGAGATGGACCACACTATGTCAAGAGAGGGGGCAAGGAGTGTGGGTGTTCACCAATAACTTCCATACATTACACAACAAGATGGATATCAAATATTCTGAGCGATATTTGGTTCTAAAATACCATGGTGATCTACATAGGTACATCCAAACTAAAATGGAGTTTTTGTACATCTCATTACTTTAAGATGCCTATCGATATTCTTTCAAAATCAAGAAAAAAATTAGACACCAGAACAAATGAGAGTTCGGGTCTGTAAATACGCAACAACCAAAGAATGATAAAGATGACCCTAACAAACAACCTCCCTAAAATCAGTCCAAGCCACAAGAAAATAAGGGTCATGAGAAGAAAGAGAAGGATACTGGAAAATGGTGTGATTTCCAAAAAATCCCTTGGCATAACACTGATGAATGTTGCTCAAAACATTCATTGGTGGATGAGATCAAAGACAAGGAGTCAAACCCTTCTTCATAATATGATGTAGAAAATAATGGGAAAAGAGAGATCATCGATGGAAACCCCACTTATACTATCACAACCACAATAATTCAACTAGAAGAGCCATCAGATCCTGAAGAGGGGGAGCACCTTTTTCATTCACATATGTGGGTGAAGGGGACCCCACTACATTTTATTGTTGATAGTGGAAGCCAGAAGAACCTCATCTCAGAAGACATCGTCAAATAGTTGGGATTGTCAACAACACCACACAGATATCCATACAACATTGGGTGGCTTCGCTAGGGGTGAGACCTCCATGTCATCCAACAGTTTCGATTGTCATACAACATCCAAACCTTCAAGGATGAGGTATTATGTGATGTTTCCCCATGGGATGTCTATGATGTTTTTTTGGTCCATCCATATATGTGGAAGTGCCATGTTATTTATGAATCTCGACAACATAGTGGCATTGTTACTTTGGGGGGTCATTTCTACAGGATACTAGAGGTAGCTCCAACTAATGTCCCACCTAAATAGTTCCGCAATGTATTATCTCATACTAAAAATTTTAGCTTCTTCACAATCTACTCAAAAGGTGAACATAGGAACACCATAACCACTACAGCCTCAGTCCAAGCACCTTCTTTCCAGTAGAAGTAGGTCGACAAGATTGAATCAAAACACAAGGATTCCTTCTACACATAGTCATCTCATGTACCCAGACTGGTTAAAAATATCCAAACCTTCCAACCATAGGTTCATGACAACCTTCAACAAGATATGCAATGCAACTTCTCCAACAAGGAAAGAAACTCATTAAGAAGCAGATTCAGCAAACGATTTTCCCTCTTCCCCAGGAACTCAATGCAATGGATACCATTTATTTCTAAGGAGGGAGGATTGATCCATGTAGATATCGATGTCCACAAACCTATTCCAACTATCTCAAAAGAGTCTTCTGACAATTTACTATTTCTAGAAGTTTTTCAGTTAGTAAACTTTTGGGGCCATTTTTAGGGCATAAATGAAGTTTTTCAAGATCAAGCACCTCTATGATATCCCAAGGCTATGATTGAGCCCCCAAAATGAATCGCCTTGATTATAAATTTCCAAGGAACTATTTTTCACCCCAAACAAAGATCGTATGCCAACGTTGTTCCCCCGAGAGGTTGATACACCAAACTACCCAAAATAGGGTCCACAAAACTGTTGCTTTTTCATCTTCCGGGGTTAGGGTTTTGGATTTTATTTATGTTAAAAAATCCTTTAGAGCCTCATTTTAATCATCTTGTTATGAATGTGAGTAGTTGTCACATATCTTCTTAGAGATAAGCAACCACCATTCTAGCGAGTATTTCACTTTGTATTTCTACAGTTTTGTACATTTCACTCATTAATACAAATTTTGTATTCCTTTATATCTATGCCTCTTGTTATATTTCCGATATATATCTATTATATTATTGGATTTATTGCAATATATTTGTATATTTATGTGTTATATCTCCACTCTCATTTCATATCAAAAATAATCCAGATCAGTGGCATCAAAGCAGGTTTCTCTTGATCATTTTTTTCAGTGCATGTCCCCGACGAGGTCCGAGTATAGAAAGTTGGGTATTGAGCTTGTATCTCTTGAGGAAAATATCTCTCACATGAAAAAGAAACCCTCCATGGTGGAAGAAAATAAAAATGACAGAGCATATGATTCTATTAATATGTTTCTTTAGCAATCTCTCACGCGACAAAGGGACAAAATGATGGAGAATTTTTGCCACATCCTTCAATGTATGTCGATAACAACCGACACGTATTCATCAATAAACCACTTTGGAGGAACCTCTCCTTTCAACATACAATTTAATTTTTATATTCTCGTATTTGAAGGACAAATACATGTGGATGCCGTAGAAAAATGGTTAAATCTACTAGAAGGTTATTTCTCTGTTCACAATTTCTCCGACATGGAAAATATCACCTTCACACTCCTTTAGGCTCTCCCCCATGTCAAACATTGGTGGGAAACTTACTAGGATAAAAATTTCATAGAGGATTCTAGAATATATGGGGTTGAGTGCACTTGGGATTTTTTTGGATGCGGTCAAGCAACAATATTACCCTGTTGGTAACTATAATGACTAGTAAATGAGATGGACCACGCTGCATCAAGAGAGGGGCCAAGCAGTTCCAGAGTTCACTAATACTTTCCATAGCTTGCGCACCAGGTTGGGTATCAAATATTCTTAGCATCATTTGGTTTTGAAATACCATGGGGCTTTACACAGGTACATCCAAACTGAAATAGAGTTTCTGGACATATCATCGTTGGGAGATGTCTATCAATATGATGTCAAAATTGAGTAGAAATTTAGGAACCGAAACAAATGGTATTTCAAGTCTGCAAATCCGCAAAAACCAAAGCATGATAAATATGGACCTAACAAACAGCCTCCTGAAAACCAGTCCAAGCCACAAGAAAAGAAGGGTCATGGGAAGAAGAAGAAAGATACTGGAAAATGGTGCAATTTCCACAAAATCCCCTAGCACAACACTGATAAATGTCACTCAAAACATTCATTAGTGTCCGAGATAAAAGATAAGGAGTCAAAACCTGATTTGGAATATGATGCAAAATATAATGGGAAAAGACAGATCATTGACGTAGACCCCACTCCTATTGTCACGACTAAAATAATTCAACCAGAAGAGCTAGAACATTCTGAAGAGGGGGAGAACCTTTTTCATTCACATATTTGGGTGAAGGGGATCCTTCTACATATTTATTATTGAGAGTAGAAGCCAAAAGAACCTCATCTTAGTAGAGGTCACCAAATAGTTGGGTTTGTCGACAACACCACACCCATAACCATACAACATCGGGTGGCTTCGCCAAGGATGAGACCTTTGTGTCATCCAAAAATGTCAATTTTCATATGACATCCAACCCTTCAAGGATGAGGTATCATGTGATGTTTCCCCACTAGGTTTCTGTGATGTTCTATTGGGCCAAACATATATGTGGAAGCACCATGCTATTTATGAATCTCAACCTCTTAGTGTCATTGTTACTCTGGGGGTCATCTCTACAGGACAACAGAGGTAGTTCGAAATACTGTCCCACCTAAACATTTCTGCAAGGTAGTATCTCATACTACAAAATTCAACTTCTTCACAGTTTGTTCAAAAGGTGAAAAAAAGAACACTGCAAACACTACATATTTAGTCCAAACACCTTTTTTCTAGCAGAAGAAGGTCGAAAATATTGAAGAAAAGCACAAGGATTCCCTTTTCACACAGTCATTTCATGTATCCAGACAGGTTAAAAAGGTCCAACCCTTCTAGCTACAAGTTCGTGACAACCTTCAATAACCTAAATAATATCCAAAATCTATTATTGATCCCCCAAAATGAATCTCCTCGATGATACCTTTCCAACGAGATATTATGCGCCCCAAACGGAGATTGTATGCCAAAGTTATGCCTCCGGGAAGTTGATACACCATACTACCCAAAACGGGGTCCATAAAATTGTTGGATTTCATCTTCTGGGGTTAGGATTTTTGATTTTATTTATGTTAAAAATGTTTTAAGAGCCTCATTGTAATAATCTTCTTGTGAATGTGAGTATCTGTGACATCTCTTCTCAGAGATAAGCTGCCACCATTCTAGCGAGTTTTTCACTCTGTATTTCTACAGTTTTCTACATTTCACTCATTAATAGAAATTGTATATTACTATATATCTATGCCTCTTGTTATATTTATGATATATATCTGTTATATTAATGGATCTCTTGAAATATCTCTATATATTTTATGTGTTATATCTCCTCTCTCATTTTGTGCCGAAAATAATCTGGATCAGTGGTATCAGAGCAAGGTTCTCTTGATCATTGTTTTAGTGCATGTCCCCGATGAGGTCCGTGTATAGAAATTTGGGTCTCGAGATTATCTCTCTTCAGGAAAATCACTCTCACATGCCCAATAAACCCTCCATGGAAGAAGAAAAGAAAAATGACATAGTAGACGATTCTATTAATCGGTTGCTTGAGCAAGCTCTCAGACGACAGAGGGATGAAATGATGGAGATTTTTTCCCACATCATTCAACTCTCGTCGATAACAACCGACGCATATTATTCAAGTGGCCACTTTGGAGGCACATCTACTTTCAAGGTACAAGTTAATTTTTATATTATTGTATTTGAAGAACGGTTAGATGCAGATTCCCTAGAAAAATGGTTAAATATGATAGAAGGTTATTTCTTTGTTCAAATTTTTTCGACATGAAAAAGATCACCTTCACACTCCTTAATTCTCTCCCCCATGTCAAACATTGGTGGGAAACTTACTGGGAGAAAATTTCCACAAAGTATTTTGGAATATATGGGGTCAATCCCACTTGGGATTCTTTTGTGGATGCGGTCAGGGAACAATATTACCCTGTTTGTAATTATGATGACCAACACATGAGATGGACCAAACTACATCAATGGAGGGGCCAAGAAGTGTCAGAGTTCACTAATAACTTCCATACCTTGCGCACCGAGCTAGGTATCAAATATTCTGAGTGACATTTGGTTATGAAAAATTGTGTGGCTCTACACAGGTACATCCAAACTGAAATGGAGTTTCTGGACATCTCATCGCTCAGAGCTACCTATCAATATGCTATCAAAATTGAGCAGGAATTTAGGCACCAGAAAAAATGGGAGTTTAGGTCTACAAAAGTGCAACAAACAAATCATGATAAAGATTACCCTAATAAATAGCCTTCCAAAAACTAGTCCAAGCCACAGGAAAATAAGGGTAACGGGAAGATGAAGAAGGATACTGGAAAATGGTGTGATTTCCAAAAAATCCCTTGAAACAACATGGATGAATGTCGCTCAAAACAATCATTGGTGGCTGAGATCAAAGACAAGGAGATGAAACCTGATTCAAAATATGATGCAGAAAATAATGGGAAAAGACAGATCATCGACGCAAGCCCACTTATATTGTAGCAGCCACAACAATTCAACCAGAAGAGTTAGCATATCCTGAAGAGGGGGAGAAAATTTTTCATTCACATATGTGGTTGAAGGGGACCCTACTACATTTTATTGTTGATAACGAAAGCCATAAGAACCTCATCTCAGTAGAGGTCATTAAATAGTTGGGATTGTCAACAACACCACACCCACAACCATACAACATCAGGTGGCTTCACTAGGGACAAGACCTCTATGTCAGCCAACAATGTCGATTTTCATATGACATACAACCCTTCAAGGATGAGGTATTATGTGATGTTTCCCAACTGGATGTATGTGATGTTCTGTTGGGCCAACCATATATGTGGAAGAGTCATGTTATTTATGAGTCTTGACCCTGTTGTGTCATTGTTACTCTGTGGTGTCATCTCTATAAGATACCAAAGGTAGTTCCAACTATTGTCCCATCTAAACAGTGCCGCAAGGTAGTATCTTGTAATACAAAATTCAACTTCTTCACAGTCTATTCAAAAGGTGAACAAAAGAACACTGCAACCACTACAGCCTCAGTCCAAGCACCATCTATCCAATAGAAGTAGGTCAAAAAGATTGAATAAAATCACAAGGATTCCTTCTACACACAATCATCTCATGCATCCAGACTGGTTAAAAGGGTCCAAACCTTCTAGCCATAGTTTCGTGACGCCCTTCAATAAGCTAAGCAATGAAACTTCTCCAGGAAGGAAAACAACTCATCAAGATGCAGATTCATCAAACGATTTTTCCTCTCCACCAAGAAATCAATGCAATGGAGATAATCACTTCCAAAGGAGGTAGTATTGATACAAGTGGATATAGGTGGGCACCCACCTATTCTAACTGGCTAAAAATAGGCTTCTGACAATTTGTTATTTTGAGCAATTTTTCGGTTCCTAAACTTCTGAGGCCATTTTGAGGGCCTAAATGAAGTTTTTTTCTGGATCAAGCACCTAAATGAAAATAAAAGCCTCTAATTGAGCCCCAAAAATGAATCTCCTCAATGATATTTTTCCATCAAGCTATCGTGCGCCCCAAATGGAGATCATATGCCAAAGTTACGCCTCTGGGAAGTTGATACACCAAACTACCCAAAACGAGGTCCACAGAATTGTTGGCTTTTCATCTTGTAGGGTTAGGGTTTTGGATTTTCTTTATGTTAAAAAGGCCTTTAGAGCCTCATTTTAATCATATTATTGTGAATGTGATTAACCTTCACATCTCATCTTAGAGATAAGCTGCCACCATTCTAGCGACTCTTTCACTTTGTATTTCTACAATTTTGTACATTTCGCTCATTAATAGAAATTGAGTATTACTATATATCAATGCCTCTTGTTATATTTCAAATACATATTTGGTATATTATTGTCTCTCTTACATTATCTCTATATATTTATGTTTTATATCTCCGCTCTCATTTCATGCCAAAAATAATTTGGATCAGTGGTATCAGAACAGGATGCTCTTGATCGTTTTTTCAGTGCATGTCCTCGACGAGGTCCAAGTATAGAAATTTGGGTATCGAGCTTGTATCTCTTGAGGAAACTCACTCTTGCATGCCCAAGAAACCCTCCATGGTGGAAGAAAAGAAAAACGACAGAGAAAACGATTCTATTAATCTATTGCTTGAGCAAGCTCTCACGCAACACATGGACGAAATGATGGAGAATTGTTCCCACATCCTCCAATGCCTTTCGATAACAACCAAATCATATTCATCAAGTGACCACTTTGGAGTCACCTCACATTTCAAGGTACAACTTAATTTTGATATTCTTTTATTTGAAGGACATATAGATGCAGATGCCCTATAAAAATGGTTAAATTTTCTAGAAGGTTATTTCTTTGTTCACAGTTTATCCGACAGGGAAAATATCACCTTATCACTCCTTAAGGATTCCCCCCATGTAAAACATTAGTGGGAAACTTATTGGGAGTAAATTTCCACAAAGGATTCTGGAATATATGGGGTCAATCCCACTTGGGATTCTATTGTGGATGTGGTCAAGGAACAATATTACCCTATTGGTAATTATGATGACCAATACATGAGATGGACCACGCTAGGTCAAGAGAGGGGCAAAGAAGTGTCGAAGTTCACTAATACCTTCCATACCTTGCACACCAAGCTGGGTATCAAATATTCTGAGCAACATTTCGTTATGAAATACCATGTGGCTCTACATAGGTACATCCAAACTGAAATGGAATTTTTAGACATCTCATCGCTCATAGTTGCCTATCGATATGCTCTCAAAATCGAATAGAAATTTAGGCACCAGAAAAAACAGGAGTTTGGGTCTGAAAATCCACAACAACCAAAGAATCATAAATACGACCCTAATAAACAACCTCCCAAAAACTAGTCCAAGCCACAAGAAAATAAGGGTCACATGAAGGCAAAGAAGGATACTAGAAAATGGTGTGATTTCCCCAAAATCCCCTGGCACAACATCGATGAATGTAGCTAAAAATAGTCATTGGTGGCCAAGATCAAATACAAGGAGCCAAACCCTGATTCAGAATCTGATGCAGAAAATAATATGAAAAGACAAATCATCGATGTAGACCCCACTTCTATTGTCGCGACCACAAAAATTCAACAAGAAGAGATAGCATATCCTGAAGAGGGGGAGTGCATTTTTCATATACAGATGTGGGTGAAGGGGACCTTGCTAAATTTTTTTGTTGATAGAAGAATCCAAAAGAACCTCATCTCAATAGAGGTCATCAAACAATTGGGATTGTTGACAACACCACACCCACAACCATACAACATCGGGTGGCTTCACTAGGGACGAGACCTTTGTGTCAACCAACAATTTCTATTGTCATACGACATCCAACCTTTCAAGGATGAGATATTATGTGATGTTTCACTACTGGATGTCTGTGATGTTCTGTTGGGCCAACCATATATGTGGAAGCACCATGCTATTTATGAGTATCGACCTAGTAGTTTCTTTTTTACGCTGGGAGGGTCATCTATATAGAATACCATAGGTAGTTCCAACTATTGTCCCACATAAATAGTGCCACAAGGTAGTATCTCATACTACAAAATTAAGCTGATCCACAGTCTATTCAAAAGGTGAACAAAAGAACACCGCAACCACTTCATCCTCAATCCAAGGACCTTCTGCCCAACAAAAGCAGGTTGAAAAGAATGAAGCAAATCACAAAGATTCCTTCTATACAAAATCATCTCATGTATCCAAACTGGTTAAAAATGTCCAACCCTTCCAACCATAGGTTCATGACAACCTTCAACAAGCTAAGCAACACAACTTCTCCAGCAAGGCAAGGAACTCATCAAGATGCAGATTCAACAAACGAGTTTCTCTCTCCATGGAACTCAACGCAATGGAGAACATCCTTTCCTAAGGAGGGAGGATTGATCCAGGTGGATATTGATGGCCATCCACATTTTCCAATTGGATCAAAACATTCTTTTGGTAATTTACTATTTTTAGAAGTTTTTTCAGTTCCTAAACTTCTCGAGCCATTTTGAGGGCCTAAATGAAGTTTTATCGAGATCAATATCCTCAATGATAGCCAAAATATTTGACTGAGCCCCCAAAATGAATCTCATTGACGATACCTTTCCAATGAGTTATCATGCACCCCAAACAAATATCGTATGC
Source organism: Picea glauca (assembly GCA_000966675.3). Taxonomy (NCBI): domain Eukaryota; kingdom Viridiplantae; phylum Streptophyta; class Pinopsida; order Pinales; family Pinaceae; genus Picea; species Picea glauca. The sequence continues at coordinate 831,273 of JZKD02S2359659.1, forward strand.
CAAAGTTACACCCCCGGGAAGTTGATACACCAAACTACCCAAAATGGGGTCCACAAAACTGTTGCCTTTTCATCTTCCGAGGTTAGGGTTTTGGATTTTATTTATGTTAAAAATGAATTTAGAGCCTCATTGTAATAATCTTCTTGTGAATGTGAATAGCCATCACATATCTTCTCAGAGATAAGCTTCCACCATTCTAGCAAGTCTTTCACTCGGTATTTCTACAGTTTTGTATATTTCACTCATTAATAGAAATTGTGTATTATTGTATATCTATGCCTCTTGTTATATTTACAATACATATTTGTTATATTATTAGATCTATTGCAACATCTCTGTATATTTCTATGTTATATATCCACTCTTATTTCATGCAGAAAGTAATCTGGATAAGTGGTATCAAAGAAGGCTACTCTTGATTGTTTTTTTAGTGCATGTCCCTGACGAGGTCCGAGTATAGAAAGTTGGGTCTCTAGCTTCTCTCTCATGAGGAAAATATCTCCTGCATGCCCAAGAAACCAATTATATTAATCTATTTCTTGAGAAAGATTTCACACAATAGAGGGACGAAATGATGGAGAATTTTTCCCACATCCTTCAATGTCTGCCGATAAAAAATGGTGTGTATTCATCAACAATTCACTTTGGAGGCACCTCGCCTTTCAACGTACAATTTAATTATGATATTATCGTATTTGAAGGACAGATAGATGTGGATTCCCTAGAAAAATGGTTAAATATACTAGAAGGTTATTTCTATGTTCACAATTTCTCTAGCATGGAAAATATCACCTTCACACTCCTTTAGGCTCTCCGCCATGTCAAACATTGGTGGGAAACTTACTGGGAGAAAAATTTCACAGAGGATTCTGGAATATATGGGGTCGAGCGTACTTGGGATTTTTTTTGGATGTGGTCAAGAAATAATATTACCTTGCTGGTAACTATAACGACCAGTACATGAGATGGACCACGTTGCGTCAAGAGCCTCGGGGCCAAGTAGTGATGGATTTCACCAATACCTTCCATACCTTGCGCACCAAGCTAGGTATCAAATATTCTTAACGAAATTTGGTTTTGAAATAACGTGGGGCTCTACACACATACATCCAAACTGAAATGGATTTTCTGGACATCTCATCGTTGGGAGTTGCCTATCAATATGTTTTCAAAATTGAGTAGAAATTTAGGAACCGAAACAAACGGGATTTCAGGTCTGCAAATCCGCAAAAAACAAAGCATGATAAATATGTTCCTAACAAACAACCTCCCAAAAGGAAATCCAAGCCACAATAAAAGAAGGGTCATGGGAAGGCAAAGAAGGGTACTGGAAAATGGTGCGATTTCCACAAAATCCCCTGGCACAACACCGATGAATGTCACTCAAAACAGTCATTGGTGGATGAGATCAAAGACAAGGAGAAAAAGCCTGATTTAGAATTTGATGCAAAAAATAATGGGAAAAGATAGATCATTGATGCAGACCCCACTACTACTATTGGGACCACAATAGTTCAACCAGAAGAGCCAATAGATCCTGAAGAGGGGGAGCACTTTTTTCATTCACAGATGTGGTTGAAGGGGACCCTAGTACATTTTATTGTTGATAGTGGAAACCATAAGAACCTCATCTCAATAGAGGTCATTAAATATGTGGTATTGTCAAAAACACCACACCCACAACCATACAACATCGATTGGCTTTACCAGGGACGATACCTTTGTGTCAACCATCAATGTCGATTTCCATACGACATCCAACCCTTCAAGGATGACGTATTATGTGATATTTCCCAAATGGATGTATGTGATGTTTTATTGGTCCAACCATATATGTGGAAGTGCCATGTTATTTATGAGTCTCAACCCCATAGTTTCATTGCTACTCTGTGGGGTCATCTCTACAATATACCATAGGTATTTCTAACTACTGTCCCACCTAAACGGTGCCTCAAGGTAGTATCTCATACTACAAAATTAATATTCTTCAAAGTATGTTCAAAAGGTGAATATAAGAACACTGTAACCACTATAGCCTCATTCCAAGTACCTTCTATCCTGTAGAAGTAGGTCGACAATATTGAAGCAAAGAGCAAGGATTCTTTCTGCACACAATCATCTCATGTAGCCAAACTAGTTAAAAAGGTCCAACCCTTCCAACCACAGGTTTGTGATTGCCTTCAACAAGATAATCAATGTAGCTTCTCAAGTAAGGAAAGGAGCTCATCAATATGCATATTCAACAAACTATTTTCTCTCTCCCCTGGGAACTCAATGCAATGGAGAGCATTAGCAAATTTTAGCAGGTTTTCGGTTCCTAAACTTCTGGGGACATTTTAAGGGCCTAAATGAATTTTTTTTCTAGATCAAGCACCTTAATCATAGCCAAAGGATTTGATTGAGCCCCAAAAATGAATCTCCTCGAAGATACCTTCCCAACAAGCTATTGGGCACCCCAAATGGAGATTCTATGCCAAAGTTATGCCCTAGGAAGTTGATACACCAAACTACCCAAAACTGATTCGACAATTTTTTTTTCTTTTCATCTTTCGGGGTTCGGGTTTTGGATTTTCTTTATGTTAAAAATGAATTTAGAGCCTCATTGTAATCATATTCTTGAAAATGTGAGTAGCTATCACATATCTTCTCAGAGATAAGCCACCACCATTCGAGGGAGTCTTTCACTCTATATTTCTAAAGTTTTTTACATTTCGATCATTAATAGAAATTGTGTATTACTGTATATATGTGCCTCTTGTTATATTATTGGCTCTCTTGCAATTAATCTGTACATTTTTGTGTTATATCTCTTCTCTCATTTCATGTTGAAAATAATCTGGATCATGGAAGTAAATTCAGAAGTCACTTTCTCGATGTTCTCCTTGTTACACATCAAAATTACTCACTTTGATAGTGTCGCACGTGTCGTCATTACAAATCTCACAAGTGTTGCATTTTTCTCACAAGGTCGCAAGTGTCGCATATTGCTCACAAGTGTCGCATGTGTCAGGGAATCATACTGCCATGATGCCTATGTCATTCCTATAATGACATGAGAAGGACACTTGAAACACCTCAAACATATGATTTGGAAAAGGAGAAATGAGTCAACAGGCTTGCAAATGTTTTTCCATCTGAAAGCACCTCAAAAACTGAGTTTTTGGAGAGGAGCGCTCCCCCTTACACTATCTCGAAGCACCGACGCTCCCCCTTACACTGTCAGGGAGAATTATAACGCTCCCCTGGACCTTTTGAGGGAGCGCTATAGATTTTGAGAGTGGTGGCGCCCCCTAAAGCCTACTAGGGAGCGTTACAGCGCTCTGATGGCCCTTTTGAGGGAGCGCTACCTATTCTGGGAAATTGGTAAGATGTTGAGATGAATGGGGGAAGCATATTTTCATTCTTGGAAAGCAGTTGGATTCAAATCCCTAGTCCAGCCATGATCCTAGGGAATATCGTCAACTGAAGGAGGCAAATCCTCAACTTCCCCAAGGATATCTCAAGATTGTTGAGCCTCTCCAAGGCTATATAAGCAAGCTTTCTAATGGTGAAAGAGATGGGGAAATGGAGAATTACACCAAAATTATGATCTCATAAGTGGTGTTGGAGCTGATTGGGGGAAGAACTGAAGATATGAAACTTATGCTGTTGGAGAAAACTCACAGTCAGCCAAAGGAGAGTGATCATTGAAGCTGTTGTTATCCAGGTCATGGATCTTTCAGGCAAGGGTTAGACAAAGAGGACTTGATGAAGTTTTCGCATTCACATCTACGATTGTAAGTACTATTGTCGTTATTCTCATTAATATGACACGCTTGGCCTGTTTCTTTCTAGTTTGTGTCTAATGTTACATGAACTTATCGTTAACCGATAGATCTGTTTTCAAGCTAATATCAATAGAATAGGAAGTGGTCGTATCTTGTTTTGTCCACAGAAATCAACGAGGAGCAAAGTATCGGAGCGCGACTCGGAGCGTGCAGGGACAAACGTCGATAAAAGGTACCTCTGTCATCCTTCCTTCTCATGTGTTAGTTTAGATAGATTTGAAAGGAAGTCAGTGTCCATGTTAAGAATTTTTTGTCTAGAGTTAGGGTCAAGCTCTTAGAGGCGATCTACCTGTCCACAGGGAGATTTTCCTACAACAGAAATTGGCGACTCCGCTGGGGACAAAGCCTCAAATCAAAACTTTTTGTTTTGATTTTCTCCTTATTGACCTAGTTTTACCCCTTGATTGTTCCAGACCTGATTCACTCCTCTTTTGATTGGTTTCATGAGCTGATTGGCTCCTTGTCCCATCATACTCAGCATAATTGTCGAGTTTGAATTTCAATTTTTGGAATTTTTTTACATTTTTGGGAGTTTTAGACCCTGGCGCCCCTGTCCTAGTGCTAACAGAGTGCCAACGCTCCCCCATAGCCTTGCACAGAGCGCTATAACGCTCATTTCCTTTGGCAATAGAGTGCCAGCCTCTTTTAGGCCAAAAACCCTCCAGAAATTGTTTTTTTTGGGTTTTGTCTCTAGGTCTCTTCTATTGAGTAGCCTTGTGAGTCAATGTTTCTTCCCTTTCAGCCTTGACATCTGTCTTTTGCTTGAAGAATAAACATCTTACTAGTTGGATTTTGTAGCCTTCTTCACTATTGCTGCTGAGTTTTTCTATTGATTAGAGTCCAAGACTCATGCATTGTCTTTCTCTCTGTTTAACTGAGTAAAAACCCTGGTGAAGGTCATCAAAGGCCTACAGACCTCTTCATCTCGATTTTAGTCAAGATTAGTGTTATTCAACCTTTTCTTTTTGGGTTTGAAGTTTGTTTTTCTCTTTGATTGTTTCTTTTCTTGCGCTTTTCATTTTTTATTGCAACGAAAGGGTGTATTGTTTGTATGACTTTTGCTTGTGCTAGTTTGATTTTCATTCATACAAAAAGATAATTAGCAAGACGAGCATTGTGTCGAATTGATCACTATTCATATGCAAACAATAAAAGGCATATTCATGATTGATTGTGCATGTTAGAAGGCATATCAAAAGTTTTATCATTGCATCAAGATTTGATTGAGAAAAAGAATTGTTTGAGGACATTCCTTATTTGTGCTTGTTAGTGAAAAGAACTTTCTCTCTCCCTTAGATAGATGTTTCATCGAAAGGAAATGATTGCTTATCATATTTGATGCATTCTTTGGGTCTGAGTCATAATTCCATTTGTTTCACTTCCATGCACCCCTTTGTGTAAAGAACAACCATAAAATCAATGCTAATTAAAAATTATTTGGAACTTTTTCTTTTCTATGATCCTCCACCAACAGTAGACTAGGCTTAGTACTTTGGATTAGGGCTGTGAGCATAACTCTCCAAAGTTTCCAAAACAAACACTAGCATCCTGAGTTAGGGAGAGTCAAATCCAGTCATCGTATAAGTCTGCCTGGGATCCCCCTCTCACATAGGGGTTACGCACGAGGTTGCATTCGGGTGAGCTACGGGGACTAACCCTCCGTGGTTTAACTTATTGTGGTGGTCAGATCTTATTATGGGGGTCACTTCAAGGTAAATCCACAATTACTGTGTGGAAGCCTTTTAGTTGATTTTGGGCTCGATACCTTGCCTGTACGTTCGGATCGGACTGTCGACTGTTCCCGCCCAGGGGATGACTGCAAATTGGTAACCTTAGTGGCCATAATCTTTAGGGTCTTACACAAGGTGACGGTGATGGGAAGTCTCACTGTACCTGGAGAAGACATTGGTCAAACTCACTTGGGCTCCTTGGAGGGTAAATCCACAATTACTGCATGGAAGCTTGTACCAAGGCGTAAGTCCGTTAAGCAGGTCGCCATTGTAACTGTTCCACCCTATCCCCGCCCCTTCTGGACTTGATCAC
>JZKD02S2359659.1:854614-866993 GCA_000966675.3 Picea glauca
CTTCATGAGTACACCCAGTTTTCCATGTTTCATGCTTAAAGAAGGTTATAGGCGACAAGATCCCAGTTAAAACTATATTTCCAGAACTTGACGAGGAAGGAAAAATCATATTGGAGCCTAAAGCCATCACTGACACAAGAATTCGCCAGCTGAGGAATAGATCCATTTCAAAGTTTCTCATTAAATGGAGGAAACTACCGACTGAAGATTCCACTTGGGAAGCTGAGTCTTTTATACGGAAGCATCTAGATTTACTCAAGCATTGCGGACAACACTTGTCTCAAGGGGGGGGGGGCATGTTAAGCCCTAATATTGGCTCATTACCCCTTAATTGGGGCATATTATATTAGTAATCTTATTTTATTTATGCCGGCTTTAGGCCATAAGTTGTAATTATACCTCCTAGTCTCCTCTATATAACAAGGAGACATTTTCATTTTGAATAATATTGTACTTGAACATTTAAGTGGGGTAAAAGGAGGTTTCGCCCTTGAAGAGGCTTATTATCTGAAATTATCTTTTTTTTCAGGGTGTTGAGTACTTTTTTTGAGGTTTTTCTATGCTATATTGATATTTGGTTCTTAACACCCTTACTACTGCAAAAACTTGGTTCTTGAAGTCCCCATAGATACCTCGGTTGAGACTTCATATACACAAGAAGGTGATTCCAAAAGGGTAGGTGTCTTGAGGGTTTTTTGGTAACTATTTAACCAAACCATGGGTCTTACAACCCGTATGCAGACTCGTTTTATCCCAACAAATGGTTTTGTTTCTGGTATTGGGAAATTGCGATTAAGGGAATGTTTTGGAGGTCGACTAAGAAGGAAATCACAGACTGGTTGGAACAAAAAGAAAAGGAATTCATGCGACAAGAGAATAGGAACCCTTATATGATTAACAAGCAATGGATGCAAAATTATGTGTTCACAGACTTGCATGAAATTTTCTTTGGCGAAACCCAGAAATTCTGACGGAGTGGCTAGAAAGATTTCTCAAGAAGACCAGAAGGTTTAGTGTTGCAACACCAACGAATTGGAATACTGAATTGATAATACAACTGAATTTGGTAAGTAATCCAACTACTCGATGAATTGATTTTTGGTTAGATAGTGTATTAGGGGGTTATATTACAGAATTTGCAGTATATTTCATTAAATCATACAATGTTGCAAAAATAAATTTTTTCAAAGGACCATGCGGTAGGTTATTGAAATCATTAAATACATGGATAAACATGTTTTTATGTGAAAACCATGTGATTATTATGAAGTCCAATGGATAAATCGGATTTGAATGCATAGGGGGAGCCGAAGGATGATAGGGGAATTGTCTAAGAGAAGGAAGCAATGAATGAGGATGGAAGATACTGAGGATGCAAGAAGGAAACATACCAGAGGAAGAGTATGATTTTGGAGAATTGCACGGAGGAAGAAGGTATAAGAGGTAAGAGACTAGGGATAGGAGAGAAGAATGACACAATGAGATGAAAGAAAGTGAACCTTGTGCGCAAATCTGAATCGTGGAGATACCATATGGAGGAGGAAAAGAAGAAGAGTCACAATCCAGTCTAGTAATAGAGGAACCTGAAAGTCCTACTCAGACAAGATCCTATGTTGAATTCATGACCCCATGTGCATCACCAAAGTTAGGGATAACAATTGAAGACTTGTCAAAAGATATCATCATTTGTCAAGGATTACAAAGTAGTATTCTTCAGAATAGTGGGAGTAGTACGCAGAGTCAAAATTGGACTCCACTAACATCACTAAGAGGAGGGAATACACAAACCAACATGGCGAGAGTTGATATAGATTATTTTCAGCATGAAATGAGAGTGAAGATATAACAAAAACATGTGCATATATATTGAAATAGATCCAATAATATAACAGTAGCTCTTTGGATCTTCATTTGGGGTGAACAATAGCTCTTTGGAAAGGTATTGTCGAAGAGATTCATTTTGGGGGCTCAATCAAATCCTTTAGATTTAATTGAGGTGCTTGATCCTGAAAAAACTTCATTTAGGCCCTCAAAATGGCCGTTGAAGTTTAAAAACTGAAAAACTACTAAAATAGTAAATTACCAGAAGAATATATTGATCCAGTTGGAGTAGGTGGGTGGTCACCGATATCCATGTGGATCAATCCTTACTCATTAGTAAGCAATTTTATCCATTGTGTTGAGTGCTCGCGGGAGAGGGAAAATCATTTGTTGAATCTGCATCTTGATGAGTTGCTTGCCTTGCTGGAGAAGTTGTGCTATTAGCTTTTTGAAGGCTGCCACGAGCCTGTGGATGGAAGGGTTGGACCTTTTTAACTAGTCTGGCTACATGAGATGAATTTGTGCAAAAGGAATCATTTTTTTTGTTTCAATCTTTTCGACCTTCTTCTGTTGGACAAAAGGTTATTGGACTAAGGCTGCAGTGGTTGCGATTTTCTTCTATTCACCTTTTGAACAGACTATGAAGAAGCTAATTTTTTTAGTATGAGATACTACCTTGCGACATTGTTTAGGTGGGACAATAGTTGGAACTACGTATGGTATACTATAGAGATGATCCCCTAGAGTAATAATGACACTACAGGGTCAAGACTCATAAATAACATGGTGCTTCCACATATATGGTTGTCCTAACATAACATCACAGACATCCAGTGGGGTAACATCACATAATACTTCATGATTGAAGGGATAAATTTCGTATGACAATCGACACTGATGTCTGACACAAAGGTATATCCCTGGAGAAGCCACTCGTTGTTGTATGGTTGTGGGTGTGGTGTTGTCGACAATCCCAACTGTTTGACGACCTTTGTTGAGATGAGTTTCTTCTCTCTTCCTCTATCAATAATAAAATGAAGTGGGGTCCCCTTCACCCACATATGTGAATGAAAAAGGCACCATCCCTCTTCAGGATCTACTAGTTCTTTTAGTTGAATTGTTGCGGTCGGGACAGTAACAGTGGGGTCTGCATTGATGATTTGTCTTTTCCCATTATTTTCTGAATCATATTCTAAATCAAGTTTTGGCTCCTTCTTTTTGATCTCGGACACTAATGACTATTTTGAGTGACATTCATCAGTGTTGTGCTAGGGGATTTTGTGGAAATCACACCACTTTCCAGTGTCCTTCTTCATCTTTCTATTACCCTTCTTTTCTTGTGGCCTGGATGGGTTTTCGGGAGGTTGTTTGTTAGGTCCATATTTATCATATTTTGGTTGTTGCGGATTTGCATAACTGAACTCCCATTTGTTCTGGTGCCTAAATTTCTATCATTTTGACAACATATTGATAGGAAACTCCCAATGATGAGATGTCTAGGAAATCCATTTTGGTTTGGATGTACCTATGTAGATCCCCGTGGTATTTTAGAACCAGATGCCACTCAAAGTCTTTGATACCCTTATTGGTGTGAAAGGTATGGAAATTATTTACGAAATCTGACACTGTTTGGCCCCTCTCTTAACGCAACATGGTCCATCTCATGTACTAGTCATCATAGTTAGCAATAGGGTAATACTGTTCCTTGACCTCAACCATAAAAAAATCCCAGGTGGGCTCAGACCCATATATTCCAGACTCCTCTATGGAGCATTGCTCCTAGTAAGTTTCCCACCAATGTTTGACATGAGGGAGAGCCTTAAGGAGTGTGAAGGTGATCTTTTCCCTGTCAGAAAAATTGTGAACACATAAATAACCTTCTAGCAGATTTAACCATTTTTCTAGGGCATATGCATCTATCTTTCCTTCAAATATGAGAATATCAAAATTAACTTGTACCTTGAAAGACGAGGTGCCTTCAAAGTGGTCACTTGAGGAATACACACATGTTTTTATCAATAAGCATTGAAGGATGTCGGGAAAATTCTCCATAATTTCATCCCACTGTCGCGTGAGAGCTTGCTCAAGCAACAAATTAATAGAATCATATACTCCATCATTTTTCATTTTTTCCACCATGGAGGGTTTATTAGGCATGCGAGATAAATTTTCCTCAAGAGAGACAAGCTTGATACCTAACTTTCTATACTCAGACCTCGTCGAGGACATGCACTGGAAAATGATCAAGAGCTTGCTGCTTTGATACCACTGATTCAGATTATTTTCAGCACAAAATGAGAGTGGAGATATAACATATAAATATTCATAGATATTTCAAGAGATAAAATAATATTACAAAGATATATTGAATATATAACAAGAGGCACCGATATACACTAATACATAATTTCTATTAATGAGAGAAATGTACAGAACTGCGGAAATACAGAGTGAAAGACTCGCTAGAATGGTGGCGTCTTATCTTTGAGAAGAGATGTGATGGCTACTCACATTCACAAGAATAATATCGTTACAATTAGGCTCCAAGGCCTTTTTAACATAAATAAAATACAAAACCCTAACCTTGAAAGATGAAAATCCAACAGTTTTGTGGACCCCGTTTTGGGTAGTTTAGTGTATCAACTTCCCAGGGGTGTAACTTTGACATACAATCTATGTTTTGTGTGCACAATAGATCGTTGGAAATGTATCTTTGAGGAGATTCATTTTGGGGGATCAATCAAATACTTTGGTTTTCATTGAGGTGCTTTATCCTGAAAAAACTTCATTTATTCCCTTAAAATGGCCTTGAGAGTTTAAAAACCGAAAAACTACTAAAAATAGTAAATTTCCATAAGACTGTTTTGAGCCAGTTGGAATAGGTGGGTGGCCACCGATATCCACCTGGATCAAGAATATAAAATACACTTTGAATTCCTAAATTCAAGGGAGTAGGATCAGAGGATCCAAAACAACATCTTTTGTCCACAAAACAGTTTGGGTCGCTAAAAACATACAATATTATGTCGTAAAAATTGTGCAATTAGCAACAACATTTAGAGGTCATGTGATGGTATGGTATATGAAATTACATAGCATTAGGCCTAATTCATAGGCTAGGACCTTGGCATAAATAAAGTAAGTGGTATTAAGGGATTTCAAAAATCCAAAGTCAGAGTTGCAGTACATCAATGAACTAAAAGAGATCAAACAGGTACAAACACAGTCTCTATGGAATTACAATAAACTCTTTAACGATGTAATGGGGAGACTGGCATTCCAAATTTTGGATCAACAACATGAAGAGTGGTTTATTGATGGAATTCTACCACACATTCAGAGGCCCCTTATTCAACAGAAGGGTACATTGCATCCTGAGGCGCTAGAGATTGCAATGAAACTAGAAGCATCACCGACATGAGACACAGGAGGACTGACACAGGTTTAGACGTAGTTGGATTCATTAATACTCTAGTTGGTTAGGCTCACCAAGGGAAGGGGAAAATGAGAACAATTTTGGTGTACGAATTTGTTGGTTACTTGGGCTAACCCAGGTTCTTATCTCAAATAGGTTTCCAACAAAACCCTCAAAACAATCGGCCCTCCTGGTAAACCAGAAGGCAATGTTGTGCACAGAGTGCACAACATAGTCTCACCCAAGACAGTTTTATGGGGGGCTTCATTACTTAGGTGTTTGCAGTCTAGGAATGAGTGGGGATGGTGTTTATATTCTTTCCCTTATGCATCATCCTCATTTAATCATTCATATACTTCTATGATTTATTCATCATTAACTTATGCATGCATGTTTTTATAACTAGATTTAACCATTCATTATTTAACTAATGATTAACATAATAGTAAAAGAACTCATTAAAAACACATCGAATAAAATATTTTACCATGGTTCACCCCCTCTTGGGGCTACTTACACAAATATCTGGCTCTTCTTTTCTTTTATTTATCCTACTAGAAAATCAGCACTACATGCATTACATCATGAAGATTACAATCAAAATGAGGGTAAGTACCCTCTGGGAGGATGAATAGATCACACCAAGATCCTCATATTGTGACCTAACCCTCAATCTCTATATTATTCCACTCTACCACAATAACCATACAAAACTCCCCACAATCAATAACTTCCAAACCCCCAACCAAAACCTCCTAGGTCTTTATTTATGCTAATCAACTGGCTTATAGCCATTAAAATATTTGTTAAAAACCCTAACCCTATCATATTTAGGCTTGTCTACATGCATGCCACATTGTTTTTCCTCCTGCATGCTACTTTTCCTTCTTTTTTTGCATGTTGTTTTTCTACCTCCTAAGGCGCGCCCTCCAAAAATAGACCTTTTCTTCCAAAATTAGGTCTTCTCCAAAAATAGATCTTTCTTCCCAAAATAGTCTTATGCCAACAGGGCCCCAACACTGACATGTGGCTCATCCTGATCCACTCATGTGGTGCATGCTCCCTGTATAGTCTCTCCAAGTTATGGAACTTTTCTTCTAGTTCCTTCCCTTTTTCTTTCACCTATGCAACTTTATCTATTAACACCTCGACCATCTATGATATTATTTGTTCTAGTATAAATGATGTGCTCTCTGAATTTTCATGTTACATCCTTGTCTTCTCTTCCTCCAACTCGACAATTATCTATGTTGCTTGTTCCAGGAGGGGCTCCAACTGGGAATGTCTTTCTTGCTTATTGATCTGCGTAGTCTTTAACTATGTCTGTAGGGTCTTCATATCATGCATGCCCTTCAAGGATTCGGTAATTATCATGGTTTTATGTCGTTTCTTCAATTCATGCATGGAAACATTTATTGTCTCCTCTTGTTGGACCTTTTCATCTTCTTCCAAAGTGGTCCAAATTTGCGCAGTTCTGTCAAACAATTCTCCGACTTCCTTGTCTTCCCTTTCCATTTCATCTATCTGGAATATCATTTGTTGTTCTCTTTTGTCTCGGACCTCAGGAGGATTCATAGGATTAAGTTTTCCTTTCATCTCCTTGATCTACTGCATATTTCCCTCGATTTTCTACGCAATGATATTTATATTTTCATCTGCGCTCCTATCCGATGTTTTCACACTATATGGAATGCAATTGTACATCGTTGTTAGCCCCTACTCTAGCTTGTCAACATGTTCTTTTTCCTCCTCCTTCTTCGAAGTAAATTGGTCGCAGGTGATCTGTAACATCTCTGTGACCCCCTACCAACTTTCAAGTTGGCGGCATCTGCACGGGCTCTAGATTGTACTTCCTGCATTATACTAGCCTAGAGCCCATATAATTATTTTGTGGGTATCTACATCATGACTACCTCAAAGTGGTAAATGTCCCCCATGGGTTTCTATGTAGTCTTTTCATCAATTATGACCATATTCTATGTGACCATGAATGTATCCCTTCCCTGCACTACTATCTAAACTGTATCATCTTTTTCTTTCTGCACAAGGCGTCGTTCTGTCTTTTCAGGTTGTTGCGTTGTGGCTTGCAGTACTGTATGAATTTTTAACTGTTGTAGAGTTTCATGTACTTCTATGAGTTTCACCATGATATCTTCTCTCTGTGCTTCTTCAATGCATACCACATCTTCCCCTCTATGCTAGACCTTGTCTGCCACAAACTCAACATCATCCTCTGTCAAGGTGATGACTGGTCCCTCCTTGGTGTACTTCATATTTTTGTGTGTATCCTCCACCTGAGCTATGGTTATTTTTGTATGTGGGGGATGTGCCCCACTCGTCGTCTCTTGTTCCTCCTCCTCTTCAGCCTGAGATGTGTCTCCCTTCTTGGCATCCTTTTGAATTTATGTCCTAGGCACCGTTGTTGTCCTCCTTGGCCTCTTTCGCACTGTGCTCCTTCCAGATGCATGAGTGTGTGGCGCAACCTTCCTAGTGTTAGCATCTGGCCTATTTATCTTGGCTGAGGGACCTACTTTGTCTTTCCCCTTGGGTTTGGATTATGTCTTTGTTGTTGGCTTTGTTGTTGTTTTGACTACTGGCACCTTCCATTGTGTAGGATAGCCTTTAATTATCCAATCAATCTCTCCCCTCATGACGAAATACTGCATCTCCAACCATTCCTTCTTTTGATCCCTCATGGCTTGCATCCACATATGGTGCCTCGATTCCTTGAACCTGGTTATCTTGTTAGTTTCCTGGACCACTTCCACAGGAATGCGCCACACATTGGATGTGCACTGTTTTATCTCTTCCAGAAGCATAGCGAACACTGTTATATTCTCCTGTTGATTTTTAGTGTCCTTGGCCTGCTAGAGGGATTCATACCTGGTTGTGTAGCACTTCCCATTTATATCCAGAAAAATGGAAAATTTTGGCTCCTACCATCCTGCCAAGGCTGTGAGGATAATTAGCCAAGAATAACTGAACTCTGTTCCATTATCCTACGCATCTCTATAGTTTATCAAGAATTGTTTCAGGAGTTAAGGTACCCAACTGAACATTACCCCCTTCGCGCACTGTGCATTGACTGTGATGACTCATGTTGGATCCTCTTATTTTCTACACTTTCTCAGTAGCTTGAAATCCATGAGCTTGTTGGTGAAACTTGTAGCATCATCATTGATGTCTCTAAGCACAATGCCCATGTTCTTTCTGCTGGTCCAAAATTGTGCCTTAACTATCTCAACGATATCCTTCTCAAGCACTTTGTTGTCCAAGTATTCCTCTGGTTGTGCCCCCATTCTGGGTAATCCCATAATTTTGGAGATCAATGCCACAACAAGATGTATTGGCCTATCCATCCCAATAATTCCACCATGTACTCGATATAGTAATTGTTTGACGCAAAGCCCAACATTTTTACTGCGCCCGAAGTGTGGTATGTCTAGGAGGTTCATGATCCCAGAGTTGTAGAGCCCTATTATCCACTGCACAAGCTCCATGATTGGTTTGTGTAGGGGTCCAATTTCCCCTATGTTTTCCAAGTAAGCTTCCTCGGCCAAGTATTAGAATTGTTTTACATCACGCACATCAGGGTTCGAGTACCTTAGTTTAGGAACTTTCCCAAGAATGTCCTCCATGGTCACCACTACATCCAGGAGGTAGGGAAGTGTAATTTTTGTGACGTCTTGCATATTTCTTTTCTTCCCAATGCCAGATTGCCCTTTCGTCATTATTTCTGTGTCATCTTCTTCCCCCTTGGATTTACTTTGGTTGGTGATGTCCTATACCAACACCTCCTCCTCGTCGTGACTCTATTTCTAAACCTTCATTTCATCAGGTTTAGCTGGAGTTTTGGGATTAGGGTTTTCCATACCATTTCGAGTCCTAAAGCTCTTCCCTACTTTCCCTTGTGCCACTATATACATTTACTCCTCAACCCTCTTTGGGCTGAGTCACTCTGTCTCTGAATTCATAACATCTTCAAGCTCGATGAAGTTCTCAGGCTCCATCATCCTTTCCTTCTTTTTTTTGCCTTGTTGAGTAACCTGCATGTATTGTCTTAGAGATCCAAACTTCAGTGGTGTCATGTTGTATTAGCTTTGGAAAATTGCTCTCTTCTTCACACAATTACACCTAGGGAACACACTTCTATCCCTCTCTGTGCTAAAAAAATCACTAAGTGTCAAGCTAACTCGTGATTTTATCACTTTATAGACCTAGTCATAATTGCTTTTCACTTTTTCCATCCATTTGCTCCAAGTCCAATGTTTCCTGCGTGTTGTCTTTCTATGTTGTCACATTAGTTGTTATGTGCAAGTTTTTTCCACTTTCCTGTTGTTCAAGCAACTTCTGCCTCTTTTTCTATTTTTGTATTCCTTTTTCTCCTTTTTATTTCTTTTTATCAGTTTTCTTTCCTAATATCTATTATAGCACACTATATACATGACTTTCTTATTGCACTATAATTCCCAAGAGTTAGTAGGTCGATTGTCCTTATACAGTTTCAGTCGAATACCATTCACCATCCCTTTCAGTTATGTTCCTCCCAAGTCCTTTAGTTTCACAAATCCTCCATATGTGACAATATTTACTTCATATGCCCTAACCAATGCATTCTGAACTTACTAGGGTGTTGCAAACTTTTTTTTTCATAGAGACGAACTAGGTCTCCCTCCTTAAAGCTCTTATTTTTTATGTGTTTTTCATGCCATGATTTGTCCCTTGCTTTCCGTACTTCTTGCTAAAATCCTGCCAGAATATTTTCTTCTTCCATTTCCATTAGTTGACTTAACCTCTTGTACTGTGCCTCTTTCTGTCATATTGGTCATTACTTCTACGTGCATACTGGGTACCAAAAATTATAATGGTGCCATTGGTTCCTATCCATACATCAATATAAATGGTGTATGTCATGTCAACTTCTTTCATGTGGTCCTGTATTCCCATAGTATTGTTGGTATTTTCAAATCCCAATTATCCTTGTTAACATTGCAGATCTTAGTCAAAGAATTTTCCAAAATCTTGTTGAAAGCTTCTACTGTCCCATTTTCTTGAGGATGATATGGTGTACTCTTTTGGTGATAGACTTCAAACTCCTCAGTCATACCCTTGAAGGTATTATTAATAAAATGGGTTCCTTGGTCACTCATCAAAATCCTAGGACATCCAAATCTTGTGATCACCAGCTCAAATAAGAAGTGCGTTATTGTTTATGTGATGCACTGTTTGACTAGTGTCGATTCTACCCATGTGGTTAAGTAGTCAGTCGAAATAATGATATATATATCTCATGAATTTCTTTTTGGTAGATTAATAGGTCCGACAAAATATATTTCCCATTTTTCAAATACCTACAGAGTTACTTGTGGTCTTCTGGGAATCTCACCCCTCCTGTTGGGTTTTCCAACCCTATGACAGACATCACAATTCTTGAAATATTCATTGGCATATTTATGAACTGTTGGCCACCATAAAATTGCATGCAATACCTTTTGCACAGTATATTTGTATGCATAGTGTTCTCCCGCTATACCTTCATGAGCCTCTGCTAAAACCCTCGGTCGTTCATGTTCTAATACACATCTTCTCAAAATTATGTCTATGCCTATCTTGTATAAATGACCTACAATGAGTTGATAGTATGCAACTCTGACTACCATATTGTTCTTCTGCATAGTACTAAACTCCTGTAGCGCAACTCCTGCACTTAATAATTCAATGGCATTAGTGAAGTATTCATCAACTACCTGTACTGAAAATAATTGTGCATCAGGGAAGTTGTCTTCCAAGTGAGTAGGTTATTTTACATTGGTTACCCTTGACAAGTGATCAAGTCCTACATTTAGCATCGCCAGTTTGACTATCACCTCAAAAACAAATTCTTGGAATAATAACAACCATCTACATATCCTCCCCCCCAACATTGGATTGTTTACTAGATATTTGAGGGAAGAGTGATATGTGAACATTTTTAAATTCTTGTGCAGTAAATAATGTCTGAATTTATGAAGTGCATATACCATGGCTAGGACTTGTCTTTCCATGTTGTTGTAGTTTTTCTCAGATTCTAACAACTTTATGCTTGCAAAGGCTATAGGATGGTCTAAGTGCCCTTCTCCTGGATGCACTAGAATTTCTCCAAGTGCTATTGTTGATGCATCTACATGCACATGAAATGTATTTTCCCAATATGGAAACACTAATATAGGTGTTGTCACCATATTTTCCTTTAGATTATCCAATCCTTTCTGACAATCTTCATTCCACTAAAATCGGGTGTCCTTTTTCAACAAGTTTTCCATTGGTGCAATAATATATGCATTTCCCTTTATAAACTTCATGTAGTATCATGTATGTCCTAGTGTGGCTCTTAATTGGCGCACTGAATTTGGTGGTGGTAGGTTCACAATGACAAAAACCTTTGCAGGGTCAACCAGTAAGCCCTGTTTGCACACTATATCTTCCAGCAATATCCCAAAAGGTGTACCAAAAATGCATTTCTTGATATTTAATAATATTTGACATTGCTTGACATTGTCTGTCCTCTAGAGATATTTTGATATGATGGTAACCTAAGAATCCATCTATGAATGAATATGCTTCCTGGCCTCCCACATTTTCCAAGACCTCATCTGTAAAAGGGGTAGTGAAAGGATCTTGTAAGAAAACATCATTGAGTTTCCTCAAATCTATGCAAATCCTTGTCCCACCTTGCTTCTTTTCCTGTACTACCATGGGAATGATCCATTCAGATTCCTCCATTGGTTCTATGATACTAGCTTCCAACATTTTCTTCTTTCATTTTTTTCTTATACACTGGATTAATCCTATAAGGTCTTTGTATGATAGGTCTAAAATATGGTTTTAGGGGTATCTTCATCTCACCTATCTCACCTGCTATGTCTTTCATCTCTGTAAAGGTTGTTGGTGTTGATACTGAGAGGGGGCTGAATCAGTATCAAGTACAATTTAAAAACCTTTTTCAACTTATACTTAAACCATTCAATTATATCCAATGAGCAAAGAAAAATAGTATAAGAGTTACACCAATACACCACAATACACCATGCACAATATATGAGAAATAATCAATAGTTTTTGTTCAAGGAAAGTAATGACTTCCAAAGGTAGCTACAACTTCCA
>JZKD02S2359659.1:871772-891519 GCA_000966675.3 Picea glauca
TAATAAAACTTTACATTAAATCATCACCATCAATCAATCATCACATAGAACCTGATAATGCTTCCCGAGACTTCTTCAATTTCTGCAATTCTTCAATTCTTGGAGTACTCTAATCATGTATATAATATTGCTCAATGTATTCTCTGAAACTCCTCCAATTTTCACTCTTGAATCCTCCCCAAAAAGAGGTTATAGAAAGAATGGTAGACTTTATTCAATTATGGTCTATTCAGAAGACCCAACTTGTACAGCATGCCCCGCGCTCAATTTTTAACATCCGATTTTGAAACTCTCACACAAGAAACTAAAGTCCGTATAATTTCCAATGGAAGTGGTCCCACTTCATTTGGATTTTGTATGAAGATTTTATGACTATTTTACCCGGAACACCTGTTTATTGACTAGCTTTAAGACTAGCCACAAACCCTATCTTCCACAGAGTGTATCTCCATAATTGTAGTGAATAAAGAGCTGAAATTGTTACCAAAGGTACCTTGATATGTCTTCTCAATACCATAGAGATTTCACCATCTGAATCATTCTAGAAAAAATGTTATAGAAAAAATGGTAAGATGACCTGAAAATAACATACCTTAGAACACATCACCAAAAGACTTCATCCTCCCTTGAAATCCGGCCTTCTTTTCTTCTTATTTCCTCTGAAATTTGAATTGGATGAAATGAATGTATAATGATGTTTATTTATACCATTTATTTCACTTCCTTTTAACATTAGGGCTGACCTGACACTTTCTTATTTTTTAATTCTTTTCTTTAATTATCTTCAGGGCCTACATGTACTTCCTTCTTCAATTCACTTTGTCATGTTCAAAAATTCATTTCTCCTCAACCATGAGGATCCACGTGATGTGCCACATACCACCAGAAACAAAATGATGTATACTATCCATCCATGTGCGTTGTATCTACATGTGAATTTTCCTTCATGTCCAAATACCTTCATCAATCTTACGGTCCAAAACCCATGACTAGGGTTGACATCAATGACAACAACCAATCTTCCAACAGTTGGAAATAGGTCAATGTATTCACACAATAATTGTTTTATCCTTTCTAGTGTTTACTCATCCCAGTAGTCTCCAATTCTTTACATTTTAGGATTTTCTTCTATCCCAATGTTGACTTTCTTGACTTCGATTGGTCCAGAAAATGCCTCTGACTCCAGAGATGGACCTTCCACCTCTCTCTTTCCTTCAATATATATTATCTAAATGTTGTGCGGGTCATCTTCATCTAGTTATTCCTCTTCGACATGATAACACAAAATTAAGTCTTTGACTGTCTGTTTGTTCTGTTGTTGATATTCTGTTATAATTTTGACCTCTGGTTCATCAAAAAATATTACTCCCCTTATAAGCTTCAGAGATGAATGAATGTTGGGGTTATTGTGCTCAAATGAGAAGGTTACTACAAAATTTTGTTGTAAAATTGTCCATTATGTAGTGCCCCTACGCATATTTCGGTCTATGTACCAGTTTCCTGGGATCCCTTCCAATGTATGAATGAAGTGATGAGGTCATTCCTCTCGTGGTGTCATCCTCCATTGTGTTCTAAATTTCTCATACTGGTGTTCAACTGGTGTTCCTTTCCCATCATACTTTTGCATTGCATTGCTTCATTGCTCTATTCCAAATCTAATGCGGAGTATTCGTTTACACTAATACCGATCCTAGATTGTTTCTTTGTGCACACTCCACCATCTGGAAGGTGTTTCCTTAAGTGAAATATCTAGGTCTAAATCCTATGATTTTCCAAAAGTTCCTGCTCATATTTTTTCAATAATTCCTCAAGTTGTTTAACCCATGAAAACTAGGAGGTTCCCTTATCTCTATACCAACCCATATTAATGCGCAATCTATTCCTACACACCTACTTGTGGATACTTCATGTGGTCTTTGTTGCCAATTATCCAAACCTATATATGAGTCTGAAGCACATGATGTAATGCTTCTCTAGCTGAGTACCCCATTTGCAGTTGGGTTGACATAATCTTCTTCTCACGTAGTGGTTTTGTATAATTGATTTATTTCTTCCAAATCCAAACAGGTTTCCTCTACAAATTTTTCTCCTTCTAAAGAATCCAATGGTGCAATAACTCTATATTTGTTGAATTCAAAATTCATTTCCTTTTCTTCAGGTTGATCACATCCTAGTTATTAAATGCCCAATCCAATCCAAGTAATTTTGGGTAACGTGTTGTTTCGTCTACTATCTCTATTACTTCAAAATATGCCACAGTGAGCACTCCATCCAAATCTATTGTCACCCCTTTAAGCCTTCCAATTGGTAACACCCTATGTGGATTTGCTAGTTTTAACTAGACATGTGAATAGCCTAATGTGCGTTCTCCCATACACTGCCATGTCTTCTTGGGAAAGACATTTACTTCAGAGCCTAAATCTAGTATGATATCTCCCATGTTGAAGTCCCCAATGTTGGCATTTAGCCTGGATTATTTGCTTGTCCTTCTTCTTGCATGAAGATGATTGGATATTTTCTTCTCTAACTTCCCTTCTATCTCCGTGTTACATATTTCTACTAGATTTTGTAAGACCTTAACAGATGATGGATCATTCAATAAATTAATGCATGATTGTAGAAAAGTCTTGATGGTACTTACTTATTCTAAAGGTTGTCCCTTACTGGTGTGATCCATTGTGGATGGAATTTTGTACATTGGTGGGTCCTTAGCTTGTTGTGCAACTGATGTAGACACAATGTTCTCCTTGAGAAGTTCCTATATAGCCTCCTTAAATGTTTCCTTTTCTTTTCGCACATCAAACTTCTTTTGTGGATCAATATTCTTCTTTACCAATTGCTGTTGAGTTGGATCTTTTTTTGTTGCATTAGCTCCTATATTGGCTCCTCCTCGAGTAACTATATTGATGTTTTTCCCATAATCCCTGCCCTCTGCAAAAATACACTGGACATTCTGGTTGTTCTGGTTCCTTTTTTCCTGAATCTTTCTCAAGAGTGTTGGGAAGTCTTCTGTGTCATGGTCTATTTCATGGAAATACATACATGTCGCATGTGGAAGTGGACAATCCCTTACATAATGTCCTAGTTGTTGGAATTTATGGAATACTACTGGCCCTCTTCCTTGTCCAAATCCTCATCATCTCCATCCTACGCCTCTGTATCCACCTCGATCTACTCATAGTGCATTCTATTGGGGTACCTGGTTATAGTGCACAAGATTGTACTATGGATGTGCATTGATGTATTGTGGATGCACGGGGTTGAATGGTGGTCGCACCTAGTTGAACTGAGGTGTAGCTTTCCCTGTCATCATATCTGCTTGCATCCTATACATGTCTGAATTTATTTCTCTCATCAGTTCTAGTGTTCTACAGTCCTTGTCATCATGACCCATTGATTTGCAAAAATTACAATACGAACTTGTTGGTATTGTCTTATACTTCTGCATCATTGTACAATGATATGGATCATTCCCATGCGTCTTAAAAATATCGCACCATGGTTCTCCTGTTGGCAAGGGGTTTGGTACCCCTGCTTCCAAGTAATGCACAAAAGTTGGACATTTGTTCTTATGATGTTCTTCTGTCCCGTATAGCGTACACGAAACAACATCTATTTTCTCTTTTCCCTTATTTTGGTTCAGTTGAAAGGTCATATTCTTCAAATAATCCTTCAAATACTCTATTGTTGGATCTCTATGTTGATATTGGTTTTGTTCCAATTGTAAGGATGCTTGCGGAGCCTCTACCTGATTTTGGAAATTTTTTTGTCTCAAAGGATAATTCAAGCGTGGTAACAATGAGTTCATAAATAATTGCCTATGTTGCATGTCAGTAATTGAATAATTCAACTTACCTTTTAGATGTTTTAACTTCTGATCAATCTCCCAAACAAACTCACCTAGTTTCTTCATGATTTCAATCATTTCATTCATGTACTAGTCTTCTGAGGAAGGCTCATGTACCAGTCAAACGCATGGTCTCTTAGTGTGATAACTAACTACACGATATTTGTATCCTCATATGTGATCTTATTTTCTTCCTAGATGTTTTCACAGATGAATAAGTTCTTTTTAGGGTCCTCTAATGCCTCTCCCCAAAAATTTGTTAATATGATCGTGGGATCTTGTCCTGACATTTTGAACTATGTTGAACTATTGCCTCCACGCGATGTAGATAATTGACTGTTACTTCCTGAACTTGCTCCCCCAGTTGATTATCCTTGATTGGATGTTTGTCTTGTTGCTTCTCTTCCACTAAAATTCAGTTAACATTGATGGTGATTTGGACATGGGGTTGTAGGTTCCACATTGATGGTGATTTGGACTAGAGTTTTTCCTTTTGTTCCTGACCATGGACCTCTTGTTTTCCTTTCGTATGTTGTGTGAAATATTTCCTCAATATTATCCACATCCTGTATATTATTTACCTCTTCTTCATCGCTCGCCAAACCCTCTATGTCGGCTATGGCCCTCTTCTTGTTATTCATGTTATATTGGTAAGGTCTTCCACTACGTGTCTTTCCATCTTTTTCCATTATATTCTTTATATGGTCCTCTTCCATCATTATTGTGTCCATGGTATCCTTATGATTCCCCTCATCCATATCCTTATCCACATATCAACATCATGTTAGTGCTTCCCCCCTTCCCCCATGCGTGTAGGGAAGTTTAGTTGTCTGATTCCATGGTCATCACACCTTTGTCATACAATAAAATATTGATTGAAGTATAGAGTGATCCGATGTACCTACCTATGGGTACCTTTAGAAAATACTTCTCTAAAGCAGTGTAGGACTTCATGGTATCTACTATAAATTCAGTGATAAACCCTGCAATAATATTGTCTAACCAAAAATTTATTGCGCACGCAAATTTGTTATTAACTTGTTGTAACTTCGTGATCTCCATAGGATGCCCCTCTAGTTGTCTGACCTGATTCATACGGTGGTTTTCCTTTGACCTCAATAACAACCCCTACAATAGATGTGGGAAATAACAAAAAAATACCTCATGCAAGTCGTTAAATATGTATTTTTTGAGATACTTGTGTGGTGTCAACTTAGGGTTTCTATTGTCCTTGTGCGCAAACTCGAGTTCCTTTGTCCTGAACCATATTTCAATATCCACCTTCATTGGATTCCATGGCATGAAAATTCCCTTCTATGATTTCATCCTCTGTTATTTTGTTCCATAGGTCTCGTCCACTCAATCCTATGCAGTTCTAGCCGATAACGAAACCATTTGTTGGTTACTTGGGATGACCTAGGTGTTGGTTGTGGAGCCTAATTATCTTCTTATTTCATAGGTCTTTGTTTTCATTTGTGCTTATACCCCATGAATATTGTAAACCCTGTAATACTATACACCCCTCCACACGAGGGGGGTTGCAGGGGGGATTTCCCCCCCTGTAAAGTCTAGGGGAAAGAGGCTCCCGAAGGAAAAATTATCTTGTAAATGTATATTGTAATTTCATAGTAAATATGGACCGTTCATTATAAAGTCGTAGATATGATGATAGAAGTTATGTTAGGGTTTTTTTACCTAGAAGGAAACCCTCTTTTATGAGGGAAATGTATTGTGGTTATGCATCATTGCGAATATTGTATTCTAACAGAGGAGACTGTGAAAGAAAGAAGAGGAATTTAAAATGGGTGTATTGTAGGTTGTATCCCTTCATTTTGTTGGATAATAAAATAGAAGGACCTGGAAATTTCTTGGGTGGGCGTAGCCCACACTGGTTGAACCACATACATCTGGGTCTCTATTGTATTGTGTATCTTCTATATTTTATTTCCACATTTGTTTTATTTTATTGCTCTATGATCCTATTTTTCTAACAACTGGTATCGGAGTGAAAGGTAACTCGCAAGGAAAGAGGGTTCCTGGTTCGAGTGGGAGCAATGGCAAAAGATGGTGTAACAACCCTAATTAAATAATTAATTGTCATAGTTAAATAATTGTTTAAAGTATATTAAGTTTAATTAATTAATTGTCCTAAATTATTAATTGTTTAATGTATGTTAATTAATTAATTAATTGATTAATTAACTCATTAAATATTTGGTTAATAAATTTAAGTTTAATAAATTTTAATTTATTAAATAAAAACTTAACATATCGAATGATGGAACCATTAAAGAGAAGGGGATGAGGTGGTTGGCATTGAATGAAGGGATAAGGTGGGTGAGTCTTAATGAAAGGAAGAGGGTGGTGAATGAGGAAGAGAGGAAAAGGAGGATATAGGGGGGGAAACACTCGGGAGAGGGGGACCTTTTGGGAGGGAGCATTATTTTCATAGGGGAGACTATATTGGGCATTTTGTTTTGGACTTATGGGGAGATTGGGACACGATATTACTGGTTTCTAGCTGGAGAATTTTGTTGTAGGACTGAGATAGGGGACACATGTTGCTAGGAGTTTTGGGATCGGGGGCTAGGAATCCTGGAGCTAGGGAGTCGGAGAGGCTTTGTTCCTAGATGGCTGGGTAGTTAGACGGTTTTGGGAAATGCATCAAGAAGAGCATCAGGCAGAGTTGCAGAACAATGATAGCATCAGTTAGAGGTATGTATTTTCATTTTTTTGCTGTGTTATATAATTTATTATGATCTTCTCATAAAATTTAATTAATATGAATGGTTATATGTTGATTATGAAATTGTGAAGATGTTAGGATAGAATTTCTCTAATATAATTTATTTTTTTTAATTAAAATTATATTTTATAAGGCTCTATAGGAAGAGGCCTTACACATGGTATCAGAGCCCTGGTTTAAAATCTAGAGCCAAGGGCCTACCTACCCACCCATCCTCTTGACTCTAGACTGAAAGCTATGTTTTGTGTCAATCAAACAACCTTGAAAACCTGCCTGAAACCCCCCTAAGACTTTAAAACTTGTTAGCCTATACAGGTAAAATCCTTGAAAAGGGTGATATAAACATAAAAAAAAAAATAGAGGTATAAATAATATATTTAAGGAAAACTTGTAAATATGGGCCTGAGGGCCAAGCTCCAGCTCCAGCTCCACCTAACCTACAAGCCAAGAACATAATTATTTTATTTATATATAAATAGATCTATATACATATAAACATTATGAACATTGAAAATGAAATGGTGTAATATTATACAATATATATATATATATATATATATAGGTATGTATAAGGTAAATAGAGAGTTGTGAGGGAGCATAAATTGGATGGTGTTGTTATGTTCGTTGATGACAAAAATACTCATAATTTAGAGATTTTGATAAGATACAGTCTGTGAAATGGATGGGTGCATTGTCTGTTGTCATTATTGCATATCATGGTCACTCAGAGATATTACGGATGTAAGAAACTGAGGAAATGAAATTGGAAAGTGAAGGATTAAAAAAAAACAGTAGATAAAGAAGAGAGAAGCAATAAAAGAAGTAAAATATATAAAAAAGAAAAGAAGATAAAAATGAAAGAAAAAATAAAGAATTGATAGTAAAAGAAGTAAAACAATAAATAAAAATTCCTCAGGTCGTTTAGTTGGTTGGCATACTTTTAATTCCATTCCATATGCCAAGTAGAGTGCCATATTTATTGGTGATGGCGCCACTGTATTTCCAAGGAGACTAGAGTGGGTGAGCTTTGCACTTAATGCAACATTGGTTTGGAAGGATAGCGATAAACCAAGTTGGCTTCGAGACTGGGATGATTGGACTACAGATGGTTAGGTAGTGGAGATTCCTTTATCTATGTTGAAATATGATTCTTTTGTGGAGCCTATTGGCAGATGTGGTCGCAATGTATTGTTGTGGTGGCTTCGTATGGAGGCTCGTGCAGACAGTAAATTTCCCCATGGATGGATTATAGACCCCCTTTGGAGATTACGGTTCCATCAAAACAAAAAATAAATATAGAGCACCTATGTGCCTAAATGAGATTAAGATTAGGTTTTTGATGCAACTCACCAGTTCCATCGTTTTCATTTTATGTGCACTCGCAAGTTCAACGATACTATCCTCTGAAGCACCTCAACAAAAATTCGGCCTCTACACAGTGGACATAAACCCTAGTGACTTTTAGGGTTTCATGCAAGGAAGCGTTGAAATATATTGGCAATGGGATCCTTGGACGACTCCACTACAATGAGGAGATCAGAGAGGAAGGCCTAGATTCAATAAGGATTAAACTAAGCATCCAAGTCCATGAGTTGTTGGCCAACACAACACACAAATACGAAACAATAACACAACCACATGTCAACCCACAACTAAGCACCACACGAAGGACAAACCCACATGGGATCCCTTCCTTTACACTGGAAATAATGCACAAAATGGAGGCAATGATAATTCAAAGAAGAAAAGAGCGGTCGACCTTCCCCTGGAAGTTGGCATTCGCCTCCTCTACAAGCGGGGGAAATTCAAAACTGCACCCTGTTAAGATTATTGAGCATCTTAAACTTCTGAATGGGTCTCCTCACGATTAAGAATATTACGTTCACTACCTTGAATGCAACAAAAAAAATAAAAATAAAAAATTTCGGCGATGTTAGCTGTAAGGCCATGCGAATACCAAGAAAATGATATAAACATAAATCATGATACACAATAATCGCAAGAACACAAAACATATCACCGAAGAGTTAGAGTTGGTCACCGATGACCAGTACCTAAGTCCACCATTAGAGCCATGAGCGAGGAGCCCGCAAGCAACCAACCGATAAACCACCAGATCCAAGCACACCTACACCAAACTCAGCACATTAATTGAGACAAGACCAAGTTTCTAGGGCCAAAGACATCAAGGGAGGATCATGTGGCCATTACCATAACTTTGTCGTAGTTGTATAGTGGGAGAAGCCCAGGCCGCACTTGCATAGTGAGAAAGGCGACAAGTGATGGAGCGTGAGGGTTTGTGGATAGTTTAGTGTTTGGGATAGAGAGACGTGTAGAGTTAGGGTTTGGGGGTTTTGGGAACTGAGAGTAGTAAAGAAGGGCATGTGGGCCTCATGCAAGGACCCACGATGCCCTATGTTTGTTTTAAAATTTCAATTTAATTAACTTTTTTGGTAGTTTGTTATATTTCTTTTTATTATTATTAATATTCGTTAGATTAATTTAATTATGATTTTTTTTTTAAACAAACAATTAAATTTTAATAATAAAATTTAGTTAACTAAAAAAAAAAATCAAATTAAAGATTCAATTAAAGTTTAATTATTAAGTTTAATAAAGTTTAATTAAAGGTAAAGTAAAGTTAATTTAGTTTTAATTTATGGTAAAGTAAAGTTAACTTAGCTTTAATTTAAGGTAAAGTAAAGTTAATTGGTTTAATTTAAGGTGAAGTAAAGTTAATTTAGTTTTATATATTTCAAAATCATTATTTTAGAGTAAATCACATTAAGTATGTTCAAAATCACATTAATTAGTTTTAAACTAAAAGTTTAATCACCTAAATCATGAAAAGAGGGAGGGGTTTCATGTGCACTAGGAAGGTAAGTTAGAGAAATTGGCGAGTATGGTGCAATTCTAGCGTAGCTACCAGGCAAGGGAGTCAATAGTTTTCTTAGGCTAAGACATCGAGATTAGAGGCTTTCGACCTTGACCTAGCCACTTCCCCTAAAGAGAGTAACGTCTGTTTACAGAAAAGTAAAAAAAGCTTACGCCTAACCCTGTTTTCTAGTTAAGTTGGGAAAATGTCAAATGTCCTAGACTCACCCTGATGAACTTTGGTTGATGTAGATTCAAGTATACATGATGGTTAGGATAAGAGGAAATCAAGGTAGAGGAGCATCGACGCAGAGACCGCTAGCGCCGCCACCACCACCGCCTAAATTAGCTCTCATTCTGTGCTCTTTGGAGGCCATAAATGAGACTTTAAAGGGGAGTCAACCAGCAGGGATCGAAGTGGAGCCCCCACCATCTGGAATGGGTAATCCAGAGGCATCACGGGATTCAGGGGGAGGGCCTCCACCTAAAGACATCACTAGAGAACTGCAGAAGATCAAGCTTCCAGAGTTTGTCGAGGGTTGTGCCAGTGAACGTGAGAAGGCATGGTTGGAAGGAATGACAAGTTGTTTCGCCTTAAGATACTATGCATCCACATAGAAGGTGAAAATAACAATTTTTCAGTTGAGAGACAATGCCCTGAACTAGTGGGGAAACCTTGAGAGGCGATTGCACCTTACCCCGGACACCATCTCTTGGGAACTTTTTGAGGAGAGGTTTCGAAGGAAATATCTACCAGCTTACTATGAGGAACAACAGGTGGGAGAATTTCATGCTCTAGTACAGGGAAACAGGACCGTAGAAGAATACAAGATCAGGTTTATGGAATTGGTCAAATATGTTTCATACATGGATAATGATAAACGACATGCAAAACACTTTGTCTATGGGTTAAACCCTAATATAAGGGCCATGGTGCGGATGTGGAAACCGTCTTCAGTAGCAAAAGCAGTAAAAAATGCACGTTATGCGGAGGAACACATGAACTTAAATGGAGGTACGAGATTGACCTTTCCGCATCGTCCTAGATTCATGGGGAAGACCCCTAGGACATTTTCCAGGGGAGGGAGCTGAAGGCCAACTCCATATGGTAATAGAGTCGCACCAAGGACAATCACCACAACTGTTTAAATGGCAATGAGTGCAGCATATTGTTCATCACCAACAATGCAAGCAGGTCCATGACCATCCTAGGGAGCAACTAGTAGGGGTAGGGGTTCCAGGAGAAGGAACTCATTTAAGAGACCGTCACAGAGGAGTGCACAGGTTCCATCTCGTGTTACATGTTGGGGGTGTGGAGGACCCCATTACCAACGTGACTGCCTAGAGTTTCAAGAAGGATTTGTGCATAGAGAAGGAAAGGCCACAATGGGAAGAGTAAGTGGTAGCCACCAGATTTATGCAGCAGTTAATAATCACCAGACAGAACATCAATCCACAGTGGTGGAATTGTTAGGTACACTAAATCATATCAATGTTAAAATTTTATTTGATTCTGGTGCTACAGATAGTTTCATTTTTCCATCTGCATTAGAAAAGAGTGGGTTGACAGCCTACGAGCACGATGAATTTAAACAAGTCGAGATGGCTTCGGGGGAAAAACAAGCGATAGGACCTAGCATTGATAATTTTTTAGTAGAGTTGGAAGTGTGTACTACCAGGTTGAAAGTATACGTCACTGCTCTAGGGGCATATGACCTAATCATTGGAATGGATTGGTTAGAATCCCATCAAGCTATGGTAGATTTCTTTGTAAAAAGGGTTCTTTGTGTTGACGTTGAGGGAAGGCCAGTAGAGATCTAGGGTGTACATAGAAAGGTATCTCTACGCTTTATTTCAACGATGAAGGTTAAGTGATGCATGAGGCAAGGGTGTCAAATTTATGTCGTTGAAGTAGTGAAAGAAAGGAAAGGACCCTCCTTGGGTCAGTACCCAGTATTTTCAGAATTGAAGGATGTTTTTCTAAACGAGTTACCAGGGTTACCTCCTGAGAGGGAGCTTGATTTTACTATTGAGCTAAAATTTGGTGTAGAACCAATTTCCAAGACTCTGTATTGGATGATAGTGCTAGAAATTTGTGAGCTGCAGATACAGTTGAAAGAGATACTCGACTTAGGGCTAATAAGACCTAGTGTCTCACATTGGGGTGCACCAATAATTTTTGTGAAGAAGAAGGATGCTTCCTTACGACTTTGTATAGATTACAACCACTTGAACCATGCTACAGTGAAGAATATGTACCCAATTCCATTGATAGATGATCTCTTTGACCAGATGAAAGGAGTAGCAGTATTCTCAAAAATTGATTTGCGATCAGGGTATCACCAGTTAAGGATTAAGGAAGGCGATATTCCTAAAACTGCCTTTCGAACTCGGTTTGGGAATTACGAGTTCATTGTAGTACCTTTCGAATTGACCAATGCGCCAACAGTATTCATGAGCCTCATGAATGGTGTATTCCATAAATACCTAGATCTCTTTGTTCAAGTCATTTTAGATGATATCCTCATCTATTCTAAGAACGAAAGGGAACATGAGGAACACTTGCGAGTGGTGTTGTACTACCTTAGAGAGAACAAATTGTATGGGAATTTGTTGAAGTGTTCCTTCTTCCAGAAGGAAATTCACTATTTAGGTCATATCATTTTCGTCGAAGGAATCTCTGTGGACCCAAAAAAGGTAAAGGCCATTATGGAATGGCCAGTGCCAAAAAATGCTCATGAGGTGAGAAGCTTCATGGGGCTAGCAGGTTATTATCGGATATTTGTGGAAGGGTTCTCTGAAATAGCGAAATCCATCACCACTTTGCAGCGCAAGGGGGTCAAGTATGAATGGACAGAATAATGTGATAGTGCATTTATCGAGCTTAAGAGGTTACTAACTGATGAACTTACTAAGAAAACTGAGAGGGGGGGGGTGAATCAGTTGTTATTGTGCTTAAACAATTTTAACAATTAATACATTCTTAATCTTTCTTCAAGTGATCATCAACATTATACAACATATGGAAAATAAAAGTAATGAGAATCAGTCACACATAAGGTATACACAGAGACATATTTTCACAAGGAAACCCATAAAGGAAGAAAACCTCTTCTTCTTTGAAATGATAGGTAGTCTTTTAAGTTATGTACATCATCTATAATTGAGCACCAACTCAATGTGAGGTTGCTACCTCTGTTTTATAAGCTGCAACTTGTTTGAGAGCACCAACTCTCGGGTTTCTCTAGCACCCACTAGAAGGAAGCACCAACTCCCTTAATGTTCCAGCACCAACTGGATGGAAGCACCAACTTCCAGTTAAATAGGCTCCAACCTATATAACAAAGAACACTTGTTCTCCCTTGCACCACCCTGCCACCCTGGTTTCATTGGCTGCAACTAGATGGAAGCTACAACTCCTTGTGTTCAAGCTCCCACTTGAACCTCTGAGGAAAAAAATCCTTCTTAGAACCTCCCAACCACCCTAGAATATAAATGATTAATTAAACAAACAACTACATAGACAAATTGATTCTTACCACTTCTTCTATGTTCTGTAAGTCTGGTCTTCTTCTAACTGTTCTACAATCCTTCTCTTCCTTTGTCTGTTCTGCAAGTCTTCTCTGCTTCAACTTGTTCTGTCATTCTTCTCTGCTTCAAATTGTTCTATCATTCTTCTCTGCTTCAAGTATTTTCCTCATCTATTACTCTTCTCTGAGTTTTATCTCACACTGCACACATATTTTCAGTCTCACACTGCGCATATTTCCAGTCTTACACTGCGCATATTTTTGATCTCACACTGCACATCTCGTGATTTCCCCTTTCTTACTGTTTAATTCATTTTTCGTCCAGAATGACCAACCACGCACCATCTATATTGTTTTATTTTATGCACACCCCCATAGCAGTTACACTTCGCATCTTCTTGGGAAAAAGAAAAATCATCTGAGCAACTGAAACGCCAACCAATCAAGAATCATGAATCTATTTCGCTAATAGATTCGTAACTGATAAATTAACTGTGAGAGAGAACTGTAGCCCTCCGATCATATTCAAGTTTATCTACACCATTGGATGAACTTTATTAACCTTGCCTTTAAATCGATTTTCAACATTTCAGTATTCATGTGGCCAAGTGTCTTGACACTTCATGTCGCGATCTCGGAAGCTCCGATACAGAGCTTTTCCATGATAGCTCCTTCCTCTATATGACCATGGCCATGACCAAGTGCTTATGTAAAAAGTGATTTTCGTGAATTCTCTTTTTGTGAGTCTGGAGATGATGCATCACAACTCTAAAAGTCACGATCCCTAAAACCCCGAGATGGAGTTGAGATCAATGATCCACGATCTCGATGAATCTATGGTCCAGATATCATCATGAATTCGCATCTCGTGATTCCTTTGATCGAGGTGCTTTTTGCTCCAAGTCATGATAGGAAAAACTCCGAAATGAAGCTTAGATCAACAATCCAGACCACACCTTGATCTGACACCTATGAATAAATAGTGATTTCCCATATTGCGATTTTGGCGGTTATGTATCTTGCCTCTCTAACTCACAATAGGCAAAGCTCCGAGATGGAGCTCAGATCAACAGTCCAGAATAAACCTCGATCCGATGACTATGAATAAATCAGGATTTCGCATATCGTGATTTCGACGGTTATGTATCTTGCCTTTCCAAATTGCGGTAGGCGAAGCTCCAAGATGGAGCTCAGATCAATGGTCTAGAACAAACATCGATCTGATGGCTGTGAATAAATCGCGATTTCGATGGTTATGTATCTTGCCTCTCCAACTCATGATAGGTGAAACTCCAAAATGGAGTCGACGGTCCAGATCAATAGTCCCGATCAACACTTTATCTGACGGTCATCGGGAACCTGCATCCAGAAAAAGAATTTGCGATCATCCTCCTTGAATTTCAAAATGTACACTTGCTCAGGGGTTTCCTGGACCTTTTCAAATACAACTTCATCTGGAAATACAATTTGATCAACTTCTACCACATTACTTGTTTGATTAAGCCATTGAAAGTGCAACAAACCCTCATCTCCCCTAGCTACATGAACAAGTCCTTTCCGAGTATCTGGCACAACTCGTGTCCCCTCCAAAGACATCATTCTAGCCCGAAACTCCAGCATGATCTCTTGAAAATTGAATCAGAGACCATTGAACGTTCGGTCAAGCCCTTCACCCATCAACCATGAGCATCGGACATGACAATAATAGCTTTGAAATCTTTCGTTAGTTGAAGGGATGATTTATTACAACATATGGAATCCATTATGATGAAACCCTACAAATCCTCCCTGCAGTATCTTCTCATAATGACCATCTATTTCATACTTTCTGTACTCATGCCATCTTCACTGTTGTACTTGCCATCAATGACAAGTATACAAGCATGCACTATCTATTAAAGATTTGCCAACATTCTCCCCCTTTGGCATTGATGCCAACTCATGCACCCACATGCATTTAGACTCTCCTCCCAAACGCTTTTCTCCCCCTTTGACATCAATGTCAAAGAAGAAACATGCTCCCCCTGATCTGTTGCAAAACATACTCCCCCTGTCAACTATGAACATCTTGTAAATACACCAGATATTCAATAAGTGCTCCCCCTGACCAGATGAATAGATTAGACACAAGAAAGTATAACCCCCAACTTTTGACGAAGATATTCAAAAGGGGTTGCTACTAATGGTTTTGTAAATATATCTGTAATCTGTTCTATAGAAGGTATATAATTCAGTTGAACAACTCTATTTGTAACTTGTTCTCTAAGAAAATGGTACTTTATTGGAATATGCTTAGTCTTGGAATGAAGAAAAGGATTCTTGGACACACTAATGGCACTGGTGTTATCATAGTGAATTGGAATGGGATCAGTGTAAGTTACCTTTAGATCTGCAAGAGTTTGTATCATCCATAAAATTTGTGTGCAGCAAGTAGCAACAAAAATGTATTATGCCTCTGTAGTGGATAATGAAATGGATCCTTTCTTTTTACTAAGCCATGAAACTAATGAGTCACCCAGAAAGAATGCTCCTCCACTGGTGATTTTTCTCTCATCAACACAGTTTGCCCAATCTACATCTGAATAAGCAGTTAACTGGAAATTCTAATTTCTGGGATACCATAGAGCATAAGTCATTGTTCCCTTCAAGTATTTAAATATCCTTTTGACAGCTACCAAATAACTTTGTTTAGGAGCAGACTGATAATGAACTACCATTCCAACAACTTACATTATATCAGGATGGGATGTTGTGATGTACAGAAGACTGCCTATCATAGAGCGATATGTCCTTTGATCAACATCAGGTGAGATATCATCTTTACTCAGCTTGCAACCAACCACCATAGGTGTGTTAACTAGAGAGGAATCTTCCATATGAAATTTCTTCAACATCTCTTTCAAATATTTTTCTTGAGAAATAAATATTCCTGTAGAACTTTGTCTTACTTGTAAGCCAAGAAAATATGACAGTTCTCCTATCATGGACATTTCAAATTCTATTTTCATAGAGTTAGCAAACCACTGGACAGATGATTCATTAGTACAACCAAAAATAATATCATCTACATAAACCAAAACAACTAGTAACTTATCACCTTCAGACTTAATGTAAAGGTTACTGTCAAAAGTACCTTTCTTGAACCCTTTTTCTTGTAAAAATTTGTCCAGTCTATAATACCAAGCTCGTGGTGCTTGTTTTAGTCCATATAAGGCCTTCTTCAGCTTACAAACATAATTAGGATTAACTATCAATGAGAATCCTTCAGGTTGCTCCATATATACTTCTTCCTCTAGATTTCCATTAAGAAATGCTGACTTAACATCCATCTGATAAACTTTAAAGTTTTTATGACATGAATAGGCAAGAAACATTCTGATGGCTTCCAATCTTGCCACTGGTGCAAAGGTTTCATCAAAGGCCTGACCTTCAACTTGTGCATATACTTTACATACCAATCTAGCTTTATTTCTAACAACTTGTCCTTTTTCATTCATTTTATTCTTGAACACCCATTTGGAACCTATTATATTTTTATCTTCAGGTCTAGGGAATAGCTCCCAAGTATTGTTCTTCTCAATCTGATCTAGTTCTTCATTCATAGATCTAATCCAATCATCATGCTTGTTGGCTTCATCAAAATTTTTAGGTTCAATCATAGATAAAAAGGCAACCTGAGATTTTTCTGAGTCTTTATTCAATTTCCTTCTTGTCTGAACTCCTTTATTTATATCTCCAATTATCTGATTTTCAGGATGATTCTTTTTAACAATTCTGAGAGGTGATTTTACTTCTTTCTGCTGATTTGTGTCAATTGGAGTATTCGTGTCTTCATCTGATTCAAATTATTTTCTTTCTGACCCTTGGACCTATTCATCTTCATCTTCAACTATATCTTTTGTTCTTGGTTCAACATTGCTTACATTCATGACCGAGATTTCTTCATCAACTTATGTCTATACAATCAAATAGTTTATGCAGTCTCTTATTGTAGCATATGTACCCTTTACTATTTGTAGAATAACCCAAGAAGATACCTTCATCAGCCCTGTCATCATATTTGCCAATATTTTCATCATTTTTCTTGATATAGCATTTACTCCTGAAGACTTTAAAATGCTTGATTGAAGTAGGTCTTCCAAACCATAGTTCATAAGGATCCTTGTCACTGTGTGGCCTGAGATGAGATTTGTTAAGGATATGAACAGCTGCATGAACTGCTTCCACCCAATATGTCTGAGGTATGTTCCTTTCATTCATCATTGATCTTGTCATTTGCTGTACTGACCTATTCTGCCTCTCAACAACTCCATTTTGTTATGGAGTCCTTGGAATTGTGTAGTCTCTTTTGATCCCATGTTTATCACAAAACTCTTTGAAGTTCCCTGAACTAAACTCTCATCCTCTATCAAACCTGACTTTCTTTAATATTTTTCCTATTTGATTCTCAGTCAAAGCCTTAAACACTTTGAATTTTTCAAATGCTTCAGATTTTTCTTTCAAAAAGGCAACCCAAGTTAGTCTAGAATAGTCATCAATAATCAACATAAAGTAATTTTCTTTTCTTGTACATTCTTTCCTTGATGGTCCACATAGATCCATATGTACTAACTGGAGAGGTTTTTCTTTTGAAGGAAAGTTTTTAGATTTGAATTGAGTGTGAGTAAGCTTTCCTATCTGTCAGGTTTTACAAACAGATTCATATGGTTTTGATATCTTCGAAATATCTTTTACCGCCCCATTGTTTCTGAGTTTGATTATGTGATCAAAATTTAGGTGACCAAGTCTCCTACGCCACAGCCAACTTTCATCATATTTTCTTTAGTGACATTCTTATTTTTCTTCTTTTAACACATAGACATTATTTTCTGTTCTTATCCCTTTTGCAATCAATTGTCCTAAACTCAAAGCCTTTATTTTACAGTCTTTAGAAATAAAAACAACTTCACATCCTTTGTCACAAACTTGATTGACACATAGTATATTATGTTTCATACCATCTATAAACAACACATCTTGAGATTTTACTTTGCCATTACTCAGGCTTACCATTCCTTTACCTTTTATTTTTCCTGGTGCATCATTTCCAAAAGCTACATTCCCTGATTTGTTTTCACTTAAAGTTAGAAACTTACTTTTGCCTCCAGTCATATGTTTGGAACATCCACTGTCAATATACCAGGGATTCTTTTGTTTTTGGGCTGATAATACCAGTCCACACTTGTCATCTGCTTTCTTCTTCCAAACCTTGACATTTTCAGCAGTGGGGTTCAAGTCTGGATTATATTTCCTTAAGCAACAATCTGCAGCTTTATGTCCATAATTATGACAGTTGTAACATTTTGGTTCACTGAATAATAGATCATAACGATTGTTATGCTCATAATTTTTGTTGTGTTTCACCTATGTCCTTCTCCCAGTCATCACATGATTTATAGTTCGTGATTGTTTGTTGCTTGGCTGTCTCAATCTTTGTTGTGGAAGATAGTTATTCATTGAATATCTTGATTGTTCATATCTAAATATTAAAGAACAGTTTATAGATTTGTGACCAAAATTAGAGAAGAAAAAACAATAACCATAGAAAAAATCTTTATACCTTGAAAAAATCTGCCTTCTTTGAGGAGGTCGATTTCTTTCATGCCGATAATCTTTCTGTTCTACAAATTTGGTTCTGGTGCTTTTTCTTTCATTCCTTCTTGGTAGCCGATTTTCCTTTTTTGTTTCTGCAGAGTGACCGTTGTCAATGTTTGAGGATTTGACAAACTTTATAGATTCTGTATTGCTTGGATGATCACTACTTGATCCTTCTTCATATCCCAATCCAACTTTCAATTTTTAATTTCTTTGTTGATTTAGAATGGAGGTTAATCCTTCTGAGGCTTTAATACTTGGCAGATTTTGGTGATACAATCCTTTAAACTTCTCCATTTCTTTTCTGGTTTTTACTATCTCTTCTTATAAGGCTTCACACCTGAATTTCTTCTCTGACAATTGTTGTTTCAGTATGTCTTCTATTTTCTTTGCCTCTTCTAATTCCACTTTTAGTAGAGAAAAATCTTCATCAGGTTTTTTACTTTCTTTCTCGAACTATATCAACAATTGTTTTTGTTTTTTGTTCTTAATTATGAGTCTGTCAATTTATTCCAATGCATTGATCAGTTCTCCTTCCATATCAACAACAACTTCTTCATCATTATCATCACTGCCTATGCTTTTATTGTCATAATCCTCTTTGGCCATAAGCATGAACTCATTTGCCTTATCTTCACAGGAAGAGTCACTATCGGTGTCTTCTAAGGAATTGTCATTATTTGCAACCAAACTTTTCTTCTTATTATACTTCTTTTATTTGTACTTCTTTTCATCATCAAAGTTATGATCCTTTTTCTGATGGTGACACTTAGATGAAAAATGACCTATCTTACCACAGTTAAAGCATTTGAAGGGAAACTTCCCTTGATATTTTCCTGATCCTTTCTTTAACCTTCTCACAAATTTTGCCTCAATATCATCTAATTCTGAATCAATATGCTTGTCTGCTTTAAAAGATGCTTCTCTAGTATTGGATTTATCTTTGCTAATTCTCATATGTAGTTAAAGTTCCTAGAAGTTGATCAATGGACAGGGTTTTGAGATCATTTAATTCTTCTATTGCAGAGACTTTTGGATTAAAATTATCAGGCAGAGATCTTAAAATCTTCTGAACTAAGAGTGAGTCATCAAACTTCTCACCAAGACCCTTCATGG
>JZKD02S2359659.1:899021-949794 GCA_000966675.3 Picea glauca
TATAGAGGTGATAGTTATTGTTATTAGTACATGCACGAGACTTGTATGTACTAGCTACACATGCATTTATTGCACATGTACACTAGTATGTATGAGTTTTCTTGGCTTACTTACTAATAACGTTGTTTATTGGATATGAATGTGTGAACTCTGCGTCTTTCCCTTGTATCTTAAAATACTTTAATTTCGGGACAAAGTTTCCTGAAGGGTGGGTGTATGTAACAAACCTAATTAAATAATTAATTGTCATAGTTAAATAATTGTTTAAATTATATTAAGTTTAATTAATTAATTAATTAATTAATTGTTTTTAATTATTAATTGTTTAATGTATGTTAATTAATTAATTAATTGATTAATTAACTCATTAAATATTTGGTTAATAAATTTAAGTTTAATAAATTTTAATTTATTAAATAAAAACTTAACATATCGAATGATGGAACCATTAAGGAGAAGGGGATGAGGTGGTTGGCATTGAATGGAGGGATAAGGTGGGTGAGTTTTAATGAAAGGAAGAGGGTGGTGAATGAGGAAGAGAGGAAAAGGAGGATATAGGGGGGAAAACACTCGAGAGAGGGGGACCTTTTGGCAGGGAACATTATTTTCATAGGGGAGACTGTATTGGGCATTTTGTTTTGGACTTCTGGGTAGATTGGGAGATGGTGTTACTAGTTTCTGGCTGGAGAAGCTTGTTGTAGGACTGAGATAGGGGACACATGTTGTTGGGAGTTTTGGGCTCGGGGGCCAAGAATCCTTATGGAATCCTGGAGCTAGGGAGCCAGAGAGGCTTTGTTCCTAGATGGTTGGGTGGTTAGATGGTTTTGGGTAGTGCATCAAGAAGAGCATCAGGAAGAGTTGCAAAACAACGATAACATCAGTTAGAGGTATGTATTTTCATTTTTCTGTTGTGTTATATAATTTATTATGATCTTCTCATAAAATTTAATTAAGATGAATTGTTATATGATGGTTATGAAATTGTGAAGATGTTAGGATAGCATTTCTCTAATTTAATTTATGCTTTTTAATTAAAATTATATTTTATAAGACTTTGTAGGAAGAGACCTTACAGATGGAAAGTTTAGGGTAGAGAAATTTAACGACCAAAAATACCACTTATGGAAGATGCAAATGGAATATTATTTATATCATAAGGATCTATTCCTACTATTGGGTGGAATAGAAGAGAATTTGACGGCCATGAAGGATGAAGAATGGGAGGTTCTTAATAGAAAGGCACTAGGAACGATATGGCCGAGCCTAGTAGCGTCTTTGGCTTTCAATATTTTGAAAAAAAAGACAACGAAGGAGATGATGGATGCATTGGATAAGCTGTATGAAAACCCCTTGGTGTCCAATAAGGTATTTCTAATGAAGATATTATTTAATATGAAGATGTCAGAAGGTGGGTCTGTTGCAAATAATTTAAATGAATTTAATACGGTTACTAATCATCTAAGTTCTATAAAATTGGACTTTGATGATGAGGTTAGGGATATTCTGATCTTGTTCTCATTTCCAAAAAATTGGAATGGCTTGGTCATGGCTGTAAGTAACTCTATCTCTGGTTCAAACTCTTTAAAATATAATGATGTTGTTGGTGTTATCCTTAGCGAGGAAATGCGACGGAAAATAATAGGTGAGACATCAGGTAATGTGTTAAACATGGATAACAGAGGAAGAAAAAAGGATAGAGGAAAGGGCTCAGGGAACCATGAGAATTCTAGGAAGGGAAGATGCAAATCCAGACTGGAAAAGTTAGAGTGTGATAACACATAGGATGTACAGGTCTTGGTGTCATGATGATGGTGTCATCATTAGAAGGACAAGAATTGTATTGGTCATAACTACTTATTTTAAGTTCACCATCAAGTGTTAAATCCAAGGAAAAGGTCTTAAAATATTTACTCTACCACCTAAAGTGTCTTCTCAGTTGTTAAATCTTATGTGTTGCAAACTCTTCTAGAATTTTACAAAATTCCAAAAATAGAGCATGTTCCAAGTATTTTTAGGATTATGATCTTGTAAAAGGGTCTAATTATGGATTTTAGTTTTTCAATACCATCAAATCACCAAATAAATCCAAATGACCATTTTAAAAAGGAGGATTTCTCATTTTGATCTTCATTTCTAATTGCAAAAGGTGTGTTGTGAACTGGCACTGTGAACTAGTTAAGAAGGAGCATTGGAGGTTAGATAGTTTGAAATCACACTTGTTCAAATTTGATGGCATCTACATCAATCCCAGGTTTATCAGGTACTCCATGAGGTTTTTCATGTTGTTTTAAAGATTGAAAGAAGGGTTTTGGATGACTCATCTATTGGCGCTGCGAACTCATTTCATGTAGTAGTTTCTTCTAAAGATTTGATCATAAATCCCAAAAGGTGATGTGGGTTTTTATAAAATTTGTTTTATAGGAACATGATATTGGAATTAACCTGCTGACCAAAATTCATCCTGACCCGGTTTGTAATTTGAGAGATAAAATTAAAACACCATTGCGCTGCAAACTCTCTGTTTTGCATAGTTTTTGGATATTCGCCTTGTTTGGAGGTTGCCACCTTTCAAGGAGGGTTCGAATGACTTCTCAAATATCAGTTAGATGATAAAGGATACCGTCACCTAATATTTAGCTCCATTAAAACCTCATGCAGTGAGTTGGCAACAGATTTATTAATGAATTCCAAAAACTACCTGAAAATAAGTAGTTTGTTGGATTCTTGTCTCTTTGACTATTTCCACCTATCTCCAAGGCCTAGAATCCAACAAAATGGATGGGTTTCGACCTCCTAATAATATTTTGTATTTTATTTTGTATGTAATGGGTGAGAGGAATTAAGAAAGGTGGGATTCATGACCCAAGACAGGAAAGAGCTAGAGGAGTAGTTGAGTTTCTCATTTGTAAGCCTGAGGGCATGTGTTGTAGGCATTTCTTCCATTAGAT
Source organism: Picea glauca (assembly GCA_000966675.3). Classification (NCBI taxonomy): domain Eukaryota; kingdom Viridiplantae; phylum Streptophyta; class Pinopsida; order Pinales; family Pinaceae; genus Picea; species Picea glauca. Next base: position 901,970 of record JZKD02S2359659.1, read on the forward strand.
ATTTATGAGGTTTTTGATACCATGTTGTTTTTCTCTTATTTCCATTCTTTATTATCATCTTGCAAGAGTAATATTTATATATTTTGATGATCAAAATCTACCTTTGGTTAATGGATTCATGAGCTGCAAAGGATTTGTGGTAATTGTTTGTTAATCATTGATTATTGTTCAAGCACTCTTTAATCTATCTTACATAAAGGATCTATGTTATGTGGATATTCTTGTTTTTTTTTACCTTCTATTCTTCTACCCATATTTGCATAAGCCTTTTTTCTGGTAGGTAGCCTAATTTCCTATGATCTGCAGAATGTTATGACTCCAAGCCCAATAGAATGTATTTGCAAGTAGTCTAATGCCCTCCCTTTTACTCTTCTCTTGTTGATCCACCAAGTATAACATGTTTTAATCATTTAAATCAAATGGGTATTTGGATTATCCTCTAGCAGTATGAGGGTGACTCTCATTTCTAACATAGTGTTGGAATTATGGGAAGAAAGGACATATGAAGAAAGACTACAGAGCTCCAAAGAAACAAAGAGATGGACAGAAGGAGAAAAATCAGGAAGAAAATGTAACAGGTGACGTGTTACAAGATGATTTGATTCTTTATGTAGATAATATTTATGAGTCTTGGGTAGTAGATTCAGGGGCTTCATTTCATGCCACACCCCATAGGAAACATTTTCTAGATTATGTTCAAGGTGATTTTGGACAGGTTCATTTGGGTGATGATGCACCATGAAAAATTGTTGGAATGGGAAAGGTAAAAATAAATAAAATGAATGGAAACCAATGGTTTTTGAAAGAGGTAAAACATGTTCCAGATCTAAGGAAACATATAATTTCAATAGGGCAGTTGGCAAGTGAATTTTGTATATCCATATTTACAGATAAGGTGTGGAAGGTCACCAAAGGATCACTGGTGATAGCAAAAGGAGAGAAGGTAGGTACATTGTGTTTATGTACTGGTAATATTAACTCTTCTATATATTCATCTTCTACAGGAGTGGATACAACACTGTGGAATCATAGGTTTGGAGTGGATACTTCACAAAAGAAATTTGTTGCAAGATCTTAAACAAATTGATTTGGATTTCTGTGAGCATTGTGTTTATGGAAAACATAAGAGAGTCATATTTCTCAGAGTCGAAAAAGAAAAGAAGAGTGAAATGTTAGAGATTGTTCATATAGATGTATGGATACCAACTTAGGTATCATCTCTTGGTGGCTCTAATTATTGTGTTACATTTATTGATGATGCAACTAGCTGGAAAACTTGGTTTTATTGCATTCGAAAAAAAAATCATGTTTTTATACTTTTAAGAAATGGAAATATTTGGTTGAGAATGAGACAGGAAAAAGGTTGAAGTGTCTTAGATCATAAAATGGAGGTGAATATTGCAGAAAGGGGTTTGATTATTATTGTTCATACCATGGGATTCGTAGAGAGAAAATTGTTCCAGGAAAACCAAAATAAAATGGTGTGTCGGAAAGGATGAAAAGGAAAATCATGGAGCGTGCAAGGAATATGAGATTGCATGTTGGGTTTCCCTTATAGTTTTGGGAAGATGTTGTAAATATCGATGTTTACTTAATAAACATAGGACCTTCAAGATATTTGGATGGTGGAATTCCAGAGGAGGCATGGAAAGGTAAAAAGGTAAACTGTTCTTTTTTGAAGACTTTTTGTTGTGAAACATTTGTCCATATTGATAAAGAAAATAGAAAAAAGATTAAGGAAAAATCCAATAAGTGTACCTTTATTGGATATAGTGTTAATGATTTTGGTTATCACTTATGGGATTATGAAAATCACAAAATCATTAGGAGTAGATATGTCATATTCAATGAGAAGGTCATGTACAAAGATCAGTTGTAGGGAAAAAAACAAGAAAAAGAAAAACTAGAATACACAGTTCTTGATGAGATCACTGAAAAAGAAATTACAAAGGTACCAAAAAATCAAAATGTACAACAATAGGAGAAACAGGTACCTAAAACTCCTATAAGTGTTGTTAGAATATCTACCAGGTTAAGTAGACCCCCTGAACGATATTTATTGTTGACTGATTCTAGTGAACCAAAATCTTATGAAGAGGCAATGCAGGTAGACACTAAAAATAAGTGGCAGCAAGGAATGAAAGAGGAAATGGATTCCTTGGTAAATAACTAGACTTGTGACTTGGTTCAGTTTCCTATAGGAAAAAGAGCATTGTAGAATAAATTGTTTTATAGGTTGAGGGAAGAAGATGGAGGAAAAAAGCGACACAAGCCTAGACTTGTTGTAAAGGGATTTGCACAAAAGAAAGGTATAGATTTTTATGAAATATTTTCTCCTATTTTTAAGATGACTTCAATTAGGACTATTTTAAGTCTTGTGGTAGTAGAAGATTTGCATCTTGAACAATTAGATGTAAAAACAACTTTTCTCCATGGGAATTTGGAGGAAGAGATTTATATGCAACAACCACAGGGGTATGAGGTCAAAGGGAAGGACAATTTGGTATGTAGGTCGAACAAGAGATTGTATGACCTAAAGAAACCTCCAAGGAAGTGGCATTTTAAGTTTGACAGGTTTATGATAGAAACCGGTTATAATAGATGTCATTCTGATGACTGTGTTTATTTTAAAAGGCTAGAAAATGGAAGCTATATTATCTTGCTATTGTATGTATATGAAATGCTTGTTGCAGGGTCTAACATGCAGGATATAAATGTGCTCAAGAATAAATTAGATAATTCATTTACGATGAAGGATTTGGGTGCTGCAAATAAAATCCTTGGTATGAGAATAACAAGAGACAAGAAAAATTCCAAATTGACATTGTCTCAGGGTGAGTACATAGAGAAGGTGTTGGAGAGGTTTAGAATGCAAAATGCAAAACTAGTTAGTACACCTTTGGAAAACCATTTCAAATTAACCAAGGAAATGTGTGCCAAGACACAAGAGGATATATAATACATGTATAGGGTCCCTTATTCATCAACAGTTGGCAACTTAATGTATGTGATGGTTTACACAAGACCAGATATTGCACATGCAGTGGGAGATGTGAGAAGGTATATGAACAATCCAGGTAAAGAACATTGGGAGGTAGTAATGTGGATTCTCAGGTATTTGAGAGGTACTTCTACTCATGCATTATGCTTTGGAGGTTCAAACATTTTTCTATAGGGATATGTTGATTCATATATGGAAGGTGATAAAGACAGAAGGAAGAGCACCACAGGGTATGTTTTTATTGTAGGTGGAACAACAATAAGTTGGATTTCAAAACTACAAAAGGTTGTTGCACTTTCAACAACAGAAACAAAGTATGTTTCTACTAGAGAGGCTAGTAAATAAATGATTTGGTTATAGAGGTTTATGGAGGAATTGGGAAAGAAGCAGGAGAATAGAAGGTTGTATCGTGACAATGAGAGTGCCATTCATCTTGAAAATAAATTAGCCTTCCATTAAAATACTAAGCATATACAACTCAGGTAACATTTCATACGATCTATCTTGGAAGATGGACATTTGAAGTTGGAAAAGATACACACTAGCTAGAATCCTGTAGACATGTTAACAAAGGGAGTAACTAGGGAGAAATTGAGTTCCTACTCAGTTTCAGTTGGTCTTCAATCATAAAGGTGAAGATGAAAATGTTTCTAGGTCTAAGGTCGATCATAGTCCACTAAGTACAAAAATGGTGGAGTTGTTGTGATCATTCTCCAAGTGGGAGATTGTTAGTTATGGATCCTGATTATCTTCCTGTTTCATAGGTATTTGTTTTCAGCCATGTTTATACCACATAAATAATTCACAACTCATAATATTGTATACCCCTCCACGTGGGGGGGTTGCAGGGGGGGATTTCCCCCCCTTGCAGGGTCAGGGAGGCTCATCCTCCCAGCTGGGGGGTCTAGAGGAAAGCAAGCCCCCGGTGGGGGTTCGAGGGCAGTGTTCCCCGATTCACGTTCAACAGTGAATCCCCCAAAGGAAAAATTTCCTTGTAAATGTATATTGTAATTTCATAGTAAAACTAGACCGTTCATTATAAAGTCATAGATACGACGATAGAAGTTATGTTAGGGTCTTTTTCCCTAGAAGGAAACCCTCTTTTGTGAGGGAAATGTATTGTGGTTATGCGTCATTGTGAATATTGTATTATGAGAGAGGAGACTATGAGAGAAAGAAGAAGAAGTTACAACGGGTGTGTTGTAGGTTGTATCCTTTCATTTTGTTGGATAATAAAAAGGAAGGGCCTGAAAATTTCTTTGGTAGATGTAGCTGACACTAGGTGAAACACATATATATGTGTCTCTACTCTATTGTGTATATTATGTGTTTTATTTTCACATTTGTTTTATTTTATTTCTCCACGATCCTGTTTTTCTAACACCATGTTCCAATCTCAAATAGGTTTCCAAAAAAATCCTCAAAACTATCGGCCATCCTGGTAAACTAAAAGGCAACGCTACGCACAGATTGCAAAACACAATCTCACCCAAGATAGATTTATGGGGACTACAATAATTAGGTGTTTTCAGTCTTAAGAATGAGTGGGGATGGTGTTTATATGCTTTCCCTTATGCATCATCATCATTTAATCATTTATCTACTTCTATGATTTATTCATCATTAACTTATGCATGCATGTTGTTGTAACTATTTTTAACCATTCATTCTTTAACTGATGATTAAAATAATAGTAAAATCACTCATTAACAACACATCAAACACAATATTTCACCATGGTTCACCCCCTCCTAATGCTATGTCCACAAATATCTGTCTCTTCTTCTCTTTTATTTATTCTGCTGCAAAATCTGCGTTGCATGCATTACATTGTCAAGATTACAATGAAAATGAAGGTAAGTACCCTCTGGGAGGCTGAATCAATCAGACCATGATCCTCTTCCTGTTCCCTAACCCTCAAACTCTAGCTTATTACACTCTACCAAAATAACCTTACAAAATTCCCTACAATCAATAGCTTATGAACCCCCAACCTAGACGTCTCGGGTCTTTATTTATACTACTCTATTTGCTTATAGTTGTTACGATATTTGTTAAAATCCCTAACCATAGCATATTTAGGCTTGTCTTCATGCATTCCACATTACTTTTCCTCCTGCATTCTTCTTTTCCTTCATTTTTTGCATGTTGTTTTTCTACCTCCTAAGGCGCGCACTCCAAAAATAGAAATTTTATTCCAAAATTAGGTCTGCGACCAAAATAAATCCTTCTTCCCAAAATAGGCCTGTGAAAAAAATCCCTCAACACTAACATGTAGCACATTCTAAACCACTCAGGTGGTGCACGCTCCCTGTACAACCTTCTCCAAGATGTGGAACGTTTCTGCTGGTACATAGATTTTGCACCCTGTAGGAGCTGAGCTCTCTTAGGTTCTACCAGTGCCAAAGACAGGAATAGAGACATAAAATAAAGGTGTTCCTAGATCTGATTCATACATGAAAACCACCAAAGAAGATGAAAGCCTCCCAAAGATCATAGAAATCATGCATGGATTGAAAATAGATCTAATAGTATATTATAACACATAATTATACTAATTCTCTATTAATGAATACATAAACTGATATAAATAATTAGATAGAGGGAAACATCCATTATGTCTTATATTAGTCAAAGAAGAAATATTACAACTTTTCTAGCTCCTTCCAAGATCCTTTCCCAAGTCTTTTAACCAAATCACCAGAGTAACTTTGGTAGCTGTTTCCTCCTCTTTCCAAGGAAATGGATTGGTTCTTATAGGGATTTAGAGATAAGTCCATATGGTTAATAGGATATGATCCTCAAGCTCATAATGGAAGCCTTCTTGAGACTAAACCCAGATAAATCATAGTAAGGTCTCATCCATCACAACCAAGTCCAAAAAATGGAGATTCTAGGCTCGTTCGCGACCTAAGAACACAGAAAGAGCGACATGGTCACGACCTGACATTCCAGAAGGGGCGACCAACCCTTTAGGTCATAGGATTGAGGAAGGACAAGGGTGACCAAAGGGAAATTAGGCTACAAACTAAATGGGAAAATGATGAAAAAGGATGAATTGGGTAGGTGACCTCTAGGAGATGATGTCCCAAGGTTTAGGGGGTTAATAACGCTATAACAATAGTAAAGGGACAAAAATTGTAGTTGTTACTCATGTAGGAGCTCAGACAGGCATAGATATGGAAATTCAAGGAAACCAAATGGAGCAATGGGTAATAAATTCAGCGGGGCCTTTGCTAGCATTCAACCCACATAAAACAAAAGAGGCATATCAAAGCGCAAGAAAGGAAATGCTTGAACCACTTGGGGAGGCATCAACATCATCTCTACCTCATGTAAAAGACCCAACAATACCTAAGAATTCAAGTGCACAAGTAAGTACACTAACTGAATTCTTAAAGAGTTGTGTAGCACTGATAAAGGATAGAACTACGCTTAGTATATTATATAACATGATTGATCATTGTGAAAAAGGAAGGAACACCTCTGCCACATAGGGAATGGTAAATCAGGTATTGTGAAGGAAGAGAACCAACATGGAATTCAGGTTTAATGCACATATTGGGGAATACGATGTGGCTATTGTTATTCTAGAATTAGGGTCAGATGTGAATGTACTACCTAAGAAGACATGGGAGATGACGGGAGAACCTGAGCTAATGTGGTCCCCTATTCAGTTAAGGCTCATGAATTAGCATAAGATAGTCTTGATTGGGTGACTAATGGGAGTACCTGTGAACATAGATGGAGTGTGAAGCATGGAAGACTTTGAAGTTATTGAGATCATAGAAGATATTAAACCATATCCAACTTTAATGGGATTGGAATGGGTGGTTGATAACTAAGAAATTATTCACTTGAAAAGAAGGGAGATGATCTTCGAGGTTGGGGATCTCAAGGTTACTGCACCTTTGGACCCATCAGAAGGGAATAGATACACAAAGTTAGTAAGAGCAAATGACATGGACAATTTATATAATATGACTGTGCGGATGGAATATTATGTCGACCCAACAACATATGGTTTGCTCAATTGGAAAAGTATCAATTCCTGTGCATCATATTCAGAATTTGGTCTAAAGAATTGGCAGCAGAGGATGCATGAAATATAAACTAGACAGTGTGCACTTATAAACCAATCCTTTCACTAGATTGGCACGGAGCTATGTGACCCACCCAGGTACAATGGACTAACTAAGATTGATATGTTTATAAAAACATTTGAGTTATAGGTACCTAAACAACAAAGGATTTTGGCATTGAATGTCATCTTAAAAGCAACCCCAGCTAGATGGTGGGTTGTGCACAGAAAGGGTATGAAGGAAAGGGCACAATGCAGTAGAATTATGCATATATGCTTTGGGAACGAGGAAGAATAAGGTGCGTAGAAATACACAGGTGTTAGCACAGAGGTAGACCTAGGTTTCAACGCTACAAAAATGCACCAACAAATCCCTAACTACCGTTCCTTTCGGCAACACCTACAAAGCAAATGAAGTCTCACCCGAGGTAGAGGCAGGGGTGGTTGCAAGACTCAAGTGTCTACAACCTTAGGTGGTACACATATATGTGATTATAATACTTAATAAAGCACTTACCACCTTCAGTTCCTCAATATATAATCAATAATCACTTCGCTATAAAACAAGGCTTCGTAGCATTCACACTGATATAAAGTACTTAAGAACTTAGCATCAATAGATAGGTAAGATCTAGTAGATCAAGCACTAAGCACATTCATGTGGATCCGATATAATATTCTTATACATCATTATCACTAAGCATAAGCAGATCTATCTGCTAATCTCAAAGCACTTAGCAAAAGAATATATAAACACATCCAGACAAGCACAAAGAAAGATAACACAATGTTTACGTGGTTCACCCCCACCCTAGGGCTACATCCACCAACTCTTATTCCTTATTATATTTCTTCAATTGGTTACAAGAACAAATCCATCAAAACCCTTAATCCACACAGGATAGAAGATATACGCAGCTTGCTAGATCCTTCTTCCTTGCATTACAGTACTCAGTCTTCCACAATCTGTTACAAGGATCTGCACTTAGCTCTGCAAGTCTCTTATAGTTATGCACTAAGAACTTACAAACTCTACATGCATTTAGCATACATCACATAGATGCCTATTCAACTTCAACTACTCCTTACATTGCCTAGCCTTCTATTTATACATACAAAATAGGCCTAAACATGGGTAAACCCATGGGCTGACATCCCATTCCCATTACATATTCCCAAAAACCCAAAAAGGACCCAAAGTGGGTCGAGATCCCGTGATCTTTGCCTTGTCTTGCGCTCCTCCTTTGAAAGGCTGTTGAAGTCCCAAAATAGGTCACTATGACCAAGAATATCTGAAAACTTGGTCAAGAGCCAACAACCCCCCAACACTCACCTATGACTCGTCCTGAGCCACTCGGATCTAACTAGTTCTACCTCGAATGCCTCGAGCTTGGATTGAGCCACTTCGACTTGCTGCTTTGGGACGACCTCTTTCTCGGTGAACTCCTAGATCACTATGTCATTCACATGCCCTTCTAGGCATTGTTATGCTCCAATGACAACCTATTCTATTTCTTCTCCTCGGCTTTCAAACTCTGTGAATAATTGGAACGCCTTATCTTGTACTGGTTGAGGCCGCTAAGTAACTTCCATCACTCTACTTTGAATCATATGGATCTGTTGTTGGGTGGTGCGTTTCTCCTAAGATCACTTGATTTTTTCCATGGCCGACAAGGCCTTCAGCTACGCCTGTAGTGTGTCTGCGTGTTGCTTTGCTTCCTTGAGCTGTGACTCTAATGCCTGTAACTCTGGATTCTCGGTGAGGTTTGAATATGTTTGGGAACTGTGGTTACTCAGCTGCTTACACTCCAAGGCAAGAGATTTTAGTCTGTCAACTGTGTTGTGGGCAGTTGCTTCCCTTTGGTCTCTTACATCTTGAGGGATCTTGGGCACAATGTGGAGTTCCAAGTTTGTTATGCACTATTGGAGCTACTAGATTACTTCTTCAAGTTGTGCCACCTGTTGTGGAACTCACTCTTCAGTATTTACTTCTATGACTGTCATAGATTGAAGTGCTCTATGAACCATTTCCTTTACTACGATTTTCTCTACGAGCAATTGTTCCTTGCTTTGATGCAGTTGTTCTTTTTCTTCATCCCACTTCACTTGTAGAGCAATATTTTCATGTTCTGCAGTACTGCGTTGTTCTACAAGGTCTCCTTGTACTTGTGCCAATGCCTGGGTAGATTGCGTTGTTTCTTCTTGAGCTCGTCGAAGGCGAGCTTCAACTGTATCAATGATGCGATGGAGTTGAGTTGTCTCATATCCCAATTCTAATGTTCCTGCTGATAGAGACGCAATGGAGACTGTGTGGCTGGATTGTAGTGCCTGTTGCACTCCTTGGAGCTCATCCTTAATCCGATGGAACACCTCCTCCTTCTTATCTTCTTGCTTCTCTGCTATCTCTAGCGAAGCATCATTTAGGGATGTTATGATGAAATCGAAATCGTCGGAGGTGAGTATGGTCTGCATTTTGGTCATGGTTATTTCACTTTCTTTCGGGAGGAAGGTTTCGGCAGGGAAACCTTCCTTTTCTTCGAGGGATCCACCTCATCTCTAGGTGATGTAACCTTGTATTTCTTCTATTCAACTTCTCTGCCATATCCTCCTTTCTCTACTGATATGGAAGCGGTATTCATGGATGCGCTATCTAAATCATGGACCTCTTTGGTCTTCTTTATCTTACTAGGTCTAGGTGTATCCGACCCAGTTCCTGAACTGTCTAAATCGGATATCTCCACAGGGTCTGCTGGAATGAGGAGATCCACCAACCAATCCTTGGTGATTTCTTCTAAGTCCTCCTTTGTCATCTTGTATTAATACTGAATTTGTTTCTTGTGTTCATCAGCACGCGTTGTAATATAAATGAAATGGCAGTCCGCGTTGAATTTCATTAAAGGCCGAAACCTATGGAGAGTATTGGGCGTGACACGAGGCTTGGATTGGATAGCTAACTTCAGTTGATTTTAATATGTCTTTAATACGACATTTGACTGCCATTTCTTTTTCATGTCACTGGAATACCACATTGTACTGAACTTTGCGACCAAAGGTTCAAAGGGCTCGATGTCCGGAAAGGTTGCACCTTGCAGCATCTCCCATGCAATGAAATCAATCAAGATTAGAAGCCAACTGAAGTGGAACTCATATCCTTGATATTGCGCATCCCTGCAGTCCAATTCCAACTGGTTCATGAGGTATTTCACCCAATTCATTTGTAGGCCCTCCACGCACTTCCCTGCAAGGTCAACTACAAATCCAGTGACTTGGGTGGGTCGGTTCTTGCAGACTAACTTTCCTGCGATCAATTGACAGGCTAGGCACAATGTGTCACTTTGGATAGAATATACATTGTAGCCTCGCATTCCCTTTTCGACATCGCTATAGGTTTCTTTGATCCTTTGTGCTAGAGCGTGATCCATTGTTTTTCCATGGTAGAAATCTTGTGGGTCAGGGCCTTACATACTCAGCCCTGTGATCCGATTGATCAATGTTGGATCCACTATGATATGGTAGTTTAACCACAAGTATCCAACATGGTAATAGGATACCATCATATTGACACATGAATTAACTTCTTGGTGTCTTCCGAAGTGAGGAATATTCATGATGTTGAGTAGTGTGGACTGCGCGAGGTTATGGGTCCATGACTGAGGGACAATCTTTGAATTCTTTCCTTTTTTCCTGGTTAGGTACTTATGTGGGGTGAGCATGTTGTAGATATTCCTGTCACTGAGGTTGAAGTTGATAAAATTCAACACTTCTATCTTTTCTTAATCTGCGTGAACTGCGCGTATCCCCTTCGGGAGGTACACAGTGACCAATTCATACTCAGTCTCTAGGCACACTGTCTCAATTTAATGCGCTGCTCAGAGGTGGTAGATAGGTGGGTAAAATGATTGGAATCAACTTAGCATTTGAGATATCATATTTGTGCTTGGTTCACTTCTCATCTGCGGGCCATGATGGTCCAACTCGAGTAGTTGATGGAGAGGTCGGCAGTCCTCTCGTCGATGATTCTTGTATACCTGTAGAAAATCCTATCTCTGACATGAATCTTTCAGTCATCAAGTCGAGGATTAATTCTATTACTGATTCTTCAACTATGGTGAGCTCGTCGGACATACGCACTCGGGATTAATAATATCAGTTTCAGATACTGCACTGGAATAAACAACAAGAGGGCAATGATCACTATATACAATTCACTTAGTTTGTGGGCTCAAATTCTTGGTTAGAAAAATTTTTCTCCATGCATGGCGCGATGGGATAAATATGCAACTCGAAAACAATTCACTTGTAACAGGTATGATCCCATGATCTCCACTTCGTCTTGTGCTCCTCCTTCGACAGGCTATCGAAATCCAAAAATAGGTCACTATGACCAAGAATATCCCAAAACTTGGTCAAGGAGCAATAGGCCCCCAACACTCACCTGTGACTCGTCTCGATTCACTCAGATCTTACCAGTTCTTCCTCGAATGTTTCGAGCTTGGCTTGAGCCACTTCGACCTGCTATTGTGCAATGGCCTCTTGCTCGGTGAACTCTTGGATCACTGTGTCATTCACGGGCCCTTCTAGGCATTGTTCTTCTATGATGACAACCTGTTCTATTTCTTCTCCTCGGCTTTCAACCTCTGTGAATAATTGGCATGCCTTATCTTGTATTGGTTGAAGTCGTTGAGTAAATTCCATCACTCTTCTTTGAATCGTACGGATCTGCTGCTGGGTGGTGCATTGCTCCTGATACCACTTCATTCTTTCCACGACCGACAAGGACTTCAGTTGTACTTGTAGTGTGTCTATGTGCTACTTTTCTTCCTTCAGTTGTGACTCTAATCCCTGCAAATATGGATTTTGGGTGAGGTTCTCATATGTTTGGGCGTTGTGGTTACTCAGCTGCTTGCACTCCAAGGAAAGAGATTTTAGTCTGTCAATTGAGTTTTGGGCAGTTGCTTCCCTTTGGTCTCTTACATCTTGAGGGGTCTCAGGCACAATGTGTAGTTCCAAGTATTCTATGCACTGCTGGAGCTTCTAGATTACTTCTTCAAGTTGTGCCACCTACCGTGGAACTCGCTCTTCGGTCTTTACTTCTACGACTGTCACAGATCAAAGTGCTATGTGAACCATTTCCTTTACTATGATTTTCTTTGCGAGCAACTTTTACTTGCTTTTTTGCAGTTGTTCTCTTTCTTCATCCCACTATGCTTGCAGAGCAAGCTTTTCCTGTTCTGCAGTACTGCGTTGTTCTACAAGGTCTCCCTGTACTTTTTCCAATGCCTGGGTAGCTTGCGTTGTTTCTTCCTGAGCTTGTCGAAGGCAAGATTTGACTGTATCAGTGATGCGGTGGAGTTGAACTGGCTCATCTCCTAGTTCTGATGTTCCTATTGACATAGGCGTAGTGGAGACTGCGCGGCTGGATTGTGGTTCTTGTTGCACTCCTTGGAGCTCATCCTTAATCTGATGGAACACCTCCTCCTGCTTAGCTTCTTGCTTCTCTACTATCTCCAACGAGGCATCATTCAGGGCTGCTATGATGACATCGAAGTCGTTGGAGGTGAGGATGGTCTACATTTTGGTCATGGTTGCTTTCACTTTCTTCCGGGAGGAAGGTTTCAGTAGGGAAACATTCCTTTTCTTCGAGGGATACTCCTCATCTCTAAGCAGTGTAATCTCTTCTTTATTATGTTCAACTTCTCCTCCATCTATATCTCCTCCATATCCTCCTTTCTCTGTTGATATGGAAGAGTTCTTCATAGATGCGCTATCTAAATCATGGAACTCTTCAGTCTTCTTTATCTTGCCAGGTCCAGGTGTATCCGATGCAATTTTTGGACTGTCTAAATCAGATATCTCTTTAGGGTCTGCTGGAAAGAGGAGGTCTTCCGACTAGTCCTTTGTGATTTCTTCTAAGTCCTCCTCTGTCAGCTTGTAGTAAGACTTAATTTGTTGCTTGTGTTCTTCAATGCGCGTTGTAATATAAACGAAATGGAGGTTGTGTTGAATTTCATTAAAGGTCAAAATCTGTGGAGAGTATTGGGTGTGACGCGAGGCTCAGAATGGATAGCTAACTTCAACTGATTGTAATATGTGTGGAATACAACATTTGACTGCCATTTATTATTCATGTCACTAGAATACCACAGTGTACTGAACTTCGCAGCCAGAGGTTCAAAGGGCTCGATGTCTGGGAAGGTCACACCTTCCGGCATCTCCCATGCAATGAAATCAATCACGATTAGAATCCAATTGAAATGGAACTCATATTCTTGATCTTGCACTTCCATGCATTCCAGTTCCAACTGTTTCATGAGGTACTTCACCAAATTCATTTGTAGGCCCTCCGTGCACTTCCCTGTGAGGTTGACTACAAAGCCAGTGACTTGGGTGGGTCGGTTCTTGCGGACTAACTTTCCTGTGATCAATTGACAGGTTAAGTGCACTGTGCCTCTTTGGATAGAAGCTACCTTGTAGCCTCGCATTCCCTTTTATAAATCGCCATAGGTGTCTTTGATCCTTTTTTCTAGAGCGCAATCCATTGTTTTTCTAGAATAGAAATCCTGTGGGTTAGGAACTTGCATACTCAACCTTGTGATCTGATTGATAAATGTCGGATCCACTATGATATGGTGGTTTAAAAACAAGTATCCACCATGGTAATAGGACAACAACATCTTGACGCATGCATTAACTTCTTGGTGTCTTGCGAAGTGAGGAATCTTCATGACCTTGAGCAGTGTGAACTACACGAGGTTATGGTTCCATGACTGAGGGACGATCTTTGAATTCTTTCCTTTTGTCCTGGTCAGGTACTTATGTGGGGTGAGCATGATGTAGACCTTCATGTCGTCGAGTTTGAAGTCGCTAAACTTAAACACTTCTATCTTTTCTTGATCTACGTGAACTACGTGTAACGCCTTCAGGAGGTACGCAGTAACCAATTCATACTCAAATTCTCTAGGCACATTGTCTCAATTTAGTGTGCCGCTCAAAGGTGGTAGATAAGCGGGTAAAATTCTTGGAATCAACTTAGCATTCATGATATTGTCTATGTTCTTGGTTCGCTTCTCATCTGTGGGCCATGATATTCCAGCTCGAGTAGTGGACAGAGAGGCCGACAGTCCTCTTGTTGATGATTCTTGTAGACTAGTAGACAATCCTCTCTCCGACATGACTCTTTCAGTCATCAAGTCGAGGAGTAATTATGTTACTGATTCTTCAACTGTGGTGAGCTCGTCGGACATACATTCTCGGGATTAATAATATCGGGTTCAGATAATACACTAGAATAAACAACAAGAGGGAAATGATCACTGTATACAATTCACTTGGTTTGCGGGCTCAAATTCTTGGTTAGCAAAAGTGTTCTCCGTGCATGGCACGATGAGATAAATAGGAAACTCGGAAATGGTTTTCTTGGAATGGGCATGAAGCCTCATTAACTCTTGTTCTGTCTATTATGGCATAGTCCAATAGTCTGGTGTTGAACTATAAATTCTTTTTAACCTGTTCGGAGCGATAGTCGAACAGATATATCGATCCCAATAGATATATTTCCTCGTCATGGCGAAGCGCCATGTGTCGTTGTTCTGATATCCCGGAGAATCTCACATTCTGCAAATTTTCTATCTGCAAAGTTCACTCTGGAACCTTATGTAACTTTTCAAACCTAGCTTTCTATCCTTCCTCCCAGTTAGCTTTGTCTCTGTAGTCCCTTTTCCATTCTGATTCTTATCGTCTTTGGACATAGTCACTACGCGTTGTTGAAATTCTTTCCCAGGATTCGGGATTAACACCTCTTCTTTATCCGAGATAGTTATTTCAATCTTCTGTAGATCCTCTAGTGTTCTTTCAACTTCGACATCCGGGTGTCTAGTGTTAAATAGCTTCGATCTGTTCTCTTGTTCTTCGATCAAGTGTGTGATCCTTCTAGTCATGAAATTTTTTAACTCTTGTCTTTTCTGCTCCAAAACCTCTTCCTTTTCCTTTCATCTTGCCTGATCTCTTTCAATCCAAGGTTTCCCTAGTAACATGGTAAATGGGGCGCTGTCCTCAATAAATTGAATAATCTCAAAATATTCTTCTGTCAAAATTCCAATGGCATTCATAGATATCAGAGTGAGCTTTCCACATAGGTTTACCAATTTTCCTCTGAATAACCCTATTCCTCCTAATGAAGGAATCATAACAGGCCTTCCTATAGCTTCCCAAGTTCTCTCTGTCATGATAGTCACCTGTGTTTCCTCATCTAGAACATAATCAATGTTGAGGTCTCTTATTCTTGCTTCGATGCATTCCTTTTCTTTAAATACCTCTGATAATCTAACATGTCAGTGGTCATTCAAGGTTTCTTTCATATGTAGCAATACCTTTACTGATTCTTTATGGGTTTCTTCTATAACCTTAGTTTTTGGATCTACCTTAGGGTTTTCTTGTATTATGTTCATACTTTCAAGCTTAACAATCATTCTAGGGCAATCTAACACTTCATGGTTCATAGATTTGCAACAAATACAACCAAGTCTTCTCCCAGGGCATGCCTTAGCAAGATGTCTCGATTTTCTACAGCTGTAATAGAGGGTTCATCCTCTCTTTATTTTAAAGGACCCCCAGCTCCTCCTGTACTATGCACTAGGATCATGGTAGCTATCCTACAAAAAATTCTTTCTAGGATTCTGCATCCATTTGTTAGTCCAAACATTCTTTCTATGCATAGGTATAACATATCTTTCACTATTCTCATTAGATCTACTCATATCAAATATTCTTTCATCTATTAATACCCTAGTTTTCAAACTAGGACAGACTCTGTTAAACACACCTAGATCCATACTCTAGAAACAAAAATTTCCACTTATCTTACTTCTACAAAGCACAAAGCTTCCAAATATAAATTTTTTAACTATTCTTATCTTTATCAAAGCACAAAGCTTGCATATCTTACCTCTTTTTAATAAAACAATTCTCACTTTTGCCTTTCTTAGAGCACAAATCTTTCAAATCTTGCTTCTTTTCTTCAGATCCAACCTCTTTTATTCATATCAGAGATGTGTAGGGACACAACATAATGGAAAGGATTAGTCCAGAGATTCGAAATCACATTTTCATTTGAACATGAAGCCCCATCCATACATGAAACACTACAAGCCATTCAAACAAAGATATTCTCAAAGGTAGAACCGATGGAAGAAGTACCCTTAAGTAGTGCTCACAAAACCAAATTTACAGTCCAGAAGATATCAAATGCTATAACTTTATGGAGGAGGAATACAAGGAACAAGATCTCAAGAATGTGCAGGTACCAGGATCAGAAGGAACACTCGTAGTAGAAGGGTCAGAGTTGGTATCTGTCGCATACACACAACCTATAAAGAAAAATAAAGTCAACATTGGGACAATGGAGAATCCTATGTTTGTGCATATAGGAGACTATTGGAACTATGAGACAATTGAGAAGGTGGCAGACTAATTATGGGAATATCAAGACTTATTTCCAACCACATTCTCCAAGACGAAAGGGATAGAAGGAGATTCAGGAGAGATAAAGATTCAACTAAAACGTGGAGCCAAGATGATATGACAGAGAGCCTATAGATTGAACTCGAGGCATAAGGAGAAGGTAAAGGATGAAATAGATAGGATGCTAGATGCAGCATTTATCAAACCAGTAGAGGATTTTGAGTGGATTATCTTTTGGATTACTGAGAGGGAGGGTGAATCAGTTATAGAGAAATGTAATCCTTTTTAACCATAAAATGAAAGTGTTATATCAATGTAGCATTATCATCTAATAGTTTTAGAGTAAATAAACAATGAACAAATGAGAAATCATACACATACACAGTATACCAGTGTTTTTATGTGGAAACCCAAAGCAAGAGAAAACCACAAAATTATTTTTCTTATATGTATTTAAGAATTACATTCATTGGAAGCACCAAAATCCTTTGTTTTCCAGATGCAACTGGAATGAGGCTCCAACCCCCTAATTTCTCAGGCTACAACCTGAGGGAAGCTACAACTCCCCAATTCGTTGGCTACAACCAGAAGGAGGCTACAACCCCCTATGTTCTCTGACTACGACCGGAATGTGGATACAACCACCTGTCCTTTCCCCATCCATCTACCCTGCCGTAGAAGTATAATGAGGGAACCATTTTCACACTATCACTATGCGATATACTACTATAAACATGTACCAATCAACCTGCACCAAACAACTTGTACCAAACATCCTGTAATCAACCTATACCATAAAAAAGTGCATCAACCATGCACCAACCTATACCTCAACCTGTACCATCAATGAGAGTATCAACAATGCACCAAATATGTACCAATCATGCATCAAATACACATAAATTATGACTCATCAAGATGTACCAACATCATCAACTATACACCTCAGGTATGTGCCAACTCACTAATTGTCTCAACCATGTACCCAACATGTACCTCAACCAAAATATCTCATCAATTTCATCATTCAAATATGATTTGTAACTCTGTAATAGATCTGGTGTAAATGATCACATACCTACAAACCTCCCTTAATCTTTAACAACAGGAGACTAGCATTTTCATCAAACTTTACTTTAGTCTCACATGAGTAATTTTGGATTAGTCAACAACCCTAACTTGAAATAATCATAACTATGTACCTGTAATGAATAAAGATTTGAAAATAGTACACAATGTTCTTCAGTGTCTTTTATGCAATTCCTCCATGTTTCACTACTTGGAAACTCTAAAAAAGGAGTTATAGAAAAAATGGCATACCTTGTTGAATTTTGTCTTATTCTAGAGAGAAAACGTGTAGAGCGTTCCCCACATGGAATATTTTTTGTATGGATATAAACATCGTACACAAAATACTAGAGACTGTACTCAAACCGATACATTTTGTCTTACTGAATTTGGATCTATTATGAATAAGTTATGATGTTTTTACCCGAAACAGATGTTTTAGACTAGTTTCAGGACTAGCCACAAACCCTATTTTCCACAGAGTGTAACTCCAAACATACAACGACCCACAAGATGAAATTTTTATCATAGGTACTTGGATATGTTTCCTCAATGGTCTCCATATTTCATGGTCTAAATCATTCTAGAAAAAACGTTATTACAAAAATGGTGAGATGACCTGTAAATAACATACCTTAGAAAGAATCATTAAACTAATTTATCCTCCCTTGAATTTCGACCTTATTTACTTCACCTTCCCTCTGAAATTCTCCTTAGATGTCATTTGGTTACCTAAGTCACTTGTATATATTCAATATGCTCAAGTGTAATTAAAATGAGAGACCCTTTCCTCTTATTTATAATTTTATGTAGCTTCCTCAAGGGGTTACCTTCTAACCATCTTAAACCACTTTCCTTATTTTAGGGCTAACCCACTTCTAACCACTTGTCTACTTAGTAATTTCTCCATTAACTTTATTATTTAAATAATTTATTTTGTATCCACTTTGACTTATAGTACACTCATCACTTCACTTTATTATTTAAATAATTTCTTATAGATCACATAGGCATGGTTCCAAGGGGAGCGATGGTCACAGGGGGACCATGAGTGATATGACTTCAGTATTGCATCAGAGTGTTGCCATCAACAACCCTAACTTGAAATAATCATAACTATGTATCTGTAATGAATAAAGATCTGAAAATAGTACACTATTTTCTTTAGTGTTCTTTATGCAATTCATGTAGGTTTCACTACTTGGAACCTCTCATAAAATGAGTTATAGAAAAAATGACATACCTTGTTGAATTTTGGCTTATTCTAGAAAGCTAACTTATAGAGCATGCCCCGCATAGAATATTTGTTGTATGGATCTAAAAATGGTACAAAACATACTACAGACTGTACTCTAACCAATACATTTGGTCTTACTAAATTGGGTTCTGTTATGAAGAAGCTATGACATTTTTATCCGAAACACTTGTTTTAGACTAGTTTCAGGACTAGCCACAAACCCTATTTTCCATAGAGGGTAACTCCAAAAATAAAGCGACCCACAAGCTGAACTTTTTATCAAGACTAATTGGATATGTTTCCTCAATGACCTCCATATTTCACGCTCTGAATCATTCTAAAAAAAAATATTATTGCGAAAATGGTGAGATGACCTGTAAATAACATACCTTAGAGAGCATCATCAAAATAATTTATCCTCTCTTGAATTTCAGCCTTCTTTACTTCACCTTCCCTCTAAAATTCACCTTAGATATCCTTTAGTTACCTCAATCATTTGTAGATATTCAATATTCTCAAGTGTAATTAAAATTAGAGACCCTTTCCTCTTATTTATACTTTTATGTAGCTTCCTCAAGGGGTTACCTTCTAACCATCTTAAACCAGTTTCCTTATTTTAGGGCTAACACACTTCTAACCACTTGTCTACTTAGTAATTTCTCCATTAACTTCATTATTTAAATAATTTATTTTGTATCCACTTTGACTTATAGTACACTCATCACTTCACTTTATTATTTAAATAATTTCTTCCTTGCAACCACTTTGACTATTTTGACCTTTTGGGGCTTCTAGATGACTCATGAGGGTTCTCCAACTTCACATGGCCATAACTCTTTAACCGTGAGGAGTTATGTGATGTTCCACATACCACCGAAAATGGCATGACATGTACTATCCATCTAGAATAGTATTACCTTCAAATATATTAAAACTCATACAATTATACATCAAACAAGATTGGGTCCATTACCCAAACCTTTGTGCTACTAGAATTCGCTACTGGAATTTCTTCAAGGGTTGAAATCAATGAAAACCAACCCAAATAATCAACAATCTCCCCCTTTGGCATTGATGTAAAAAATCCGATGAAATACTAAAGTCATATCACTCTTGCTCCCCCTGTGACCATTTCTCCCTCTGGAACCATGCCTCTGTGCTCTTTCTCCAAGCATTTACCTTTGCATTTGATAAATCTCTCCCCCTTTGTCATCAATGACAAAGGTATCTTTCCATCCGGGGCTACTTCCCCTGACTGAACTCTTCTTGAAACTGAACTCCCAACCTGAATTCGCCTCTTTATGGTGCTTCCTTGTGTAAATATAAGACATATAAGATAATCATTCAAAAACATTCATTTTGGAGTAGAAATTACTCCGAGTCTCTGGAGAAGATACTCAAAGGATTCCCTTGGAAGCGATTTTGTAAAGATGTTTTCCACTTGTTCTTTTGTGCCCACATATTCAACTCTGATGTTATTCTCTGTAACCTATTCCCGTAGAAAGTGATACATTATTGGAACGTGCTTCATCTTGGAGTGCATCACCGGGTTCTTTGAGATACTGATGGCGCTTGTATTATCACAATAGATTGGAATGGGCTCATCATAATCAACCTGTATATCTATCAAAGTTTGTTTCATCCATAGAACCCGAGTAAAACATCTTGTTGCTGGAATACACTATGCTTAGACTATAGATAAAGATATTGATGATTATTTCTTTCTTAGCCAAGATACTAAACACTCACCCAAGTAGAATGATGCTCCACTGGTGCTTCATCAATCATCAATGCAACCGTCTCAATCTGCATCTATGTAGGAAATAAGTGATATATCCTTTCTTTTTGGATGCCATAATCCAAAATCTTTTGTTCCTTTGAGATATATGAAAATCCTCATCATTGCTAATACATGTGATTCCTTTGGTGCTTCTTGAATTAGTGCCACTTGTCCAACTTCCTACATTACATATAGTCTGGATGTTGTCACATATAGTAAGCTACCAATCATTGACCTGTATTGTCTCTGGTTTGTAGACTTTGAATCATCATATTTGCTCAACTTTCAATTGGTTTTCATAGGAGTGGTAATTGGTTAGTAATATTCCATTCCGAACCTATTTATCATTTCTCTGATATACTCAGTTTGAGAAATAAAAATTCATTGGTTTCTCTGACGTATCTAAAGACCCAGAAAGAAGGATAGTTCTCTGAGTAATGACATTTCAAATTCATTCTTCATATCCTTTGCAAATTTCTGGCTTAACCTATCATCAGTACTTCCAAAAATAATATCATCAACTTAAACTTCAATTAATAAAATACTATCTTATGTTACCTTGATGTAGAGGTTGTTGTCTGAACTTCCTTTTCTGGACCCTTCCTGTTGTAGATATTTATCCAGTCTAGAGTACCATGCTCTAGGAGCCTGTTTTATACTATACAAGGCCTTCTTCAATTTACACACATAATCTGCATTCTCTGACAACTGAAATCCTTCTGGTTGTTCAATGTAGACTTCTTCTTCAAGTTCTCCATTCAGAAAAGTTGATTTCATTTCCATCTGATACACTTTAATATTCTTGGAGCATGCTTAAGCTAAAAGCAATCAGATTGCTTCCATTTTGGAAATTGGGGCAAATGTATCTTCAAAGTTGATTCCTTAAATTTGTGTGTATCCTTTACATACCAATCTACCTGTGTTCCTTGTAACATGTCCATCTTCATTCAATTTATTTTTGAAAACCCACTTTGTACCAATCACATTCTTATTCTTTGGTCTTGGAACCAATTCCCAAGTTTCAGTCTTCTCTATTTGATCCAATTCTTCATCCATGGCCTTATTCCATAATTCATCCTCGTTGGCCTCTTCAAAGATGCTTGGTCCAATTGTATATAAGAGTGCTAGGTGGGTTTGTTCTTGTGAACGGATTCTTCTTCTAGTCTCAACTACTGCATCTTTGTTTCCGATAATCTGTTCTGAAGGATGATTATTCTTTACTCGTTTTCTAGGTGTCTTTGGAGGCACTTCCTGAACTTTATTGTAACACTTGTATGATTTACTTGTACTTGAGTAACCAATGAGTACTCATTTGTCCATACGAGAGTCAAAATTCCCATTCTTCCATCTTCGCTTTTGATGTAGCATTTTCTTCCAAATACTCTGAAGTGCTTCACATTTGTTGTTCTTCTTTTCCATAGCTCATAGGGAGTTTTGTCATTGTGCTTTTTAAGCATTACTCTGTTTTGAATGTGAACTGTTGTATGCACTACATGTGTCCAAAAAATGTCTGACAATTTTGAATCCATTAGCATTGTTCGATCCATTTCATGTACTGTCATGTTCTTTCTTTCAACAAGTCCATTCTGCTGAGGTGTCCTAGCAATGGAGAATTGCCTTTTTATTCCATTCTTGTTGTAGTAGTCCATAAATTCCTTTGAAGTGAACTCTCCTCCATTATTAGATCTCAAACATTTGATTTTTTAATCCATTTCATTTTCAACCATTTCTTTGTAGACCTTGAAGTTTTCAAAAGATTCTGACTTGTTCCTGAGAAAACAAACTACAGTCATTCTTGTATAATAATCAACTAATAACATAAATTATTTCTCACCTTTTAAACCCTTTGTTGTAGTTGGTCCAACTAGATCAGTATGCACAATTTCCAGTGGTTTTGTCGTTGAATATTCCTTTGATTTGAACCTAGTCTTTGTTTGCTTTCCTTGTTGATAATGTTTGCATAAAGTGTTGGTTGGTTTTGTGATTTGGGGAATTTCTCTAACCACTTCCTTTTTTCCGACTTTGAAAAGGTTATCAAAGTTTATGTGACCCATTCTTCTGTGCCATAGCCAATTTTCTTCTTCCTTTCCTTGAAAACACTTTTCATTTCCAATTTCACTTAGTACATATATGTTTCTTGAAGTTCTTGCAACTGCTGCAATCAATTTTCTTGAACCTTCTTTTCTTATCTTGCACTTTTGTGAATCGAAAGTAATTTTATGACCTTGGTCACACATTTGACTTACACTAAGAAGATAATTTTTCATATCTTCTTCTATTAGAAAATTTTCTTTCTTGGTATTCTTGTTTCCAATTTTGACTGTGCCTTTTCCAATGATTTTAGTTGAATCATCATTTCCAAAGGAGACCGATCCATCTCTTTCTTTTATTAATGTAAGAAACTTGTCTTTGTCACCTGTCATGTGTTTTGAACAACCACTGTCAACATACCAACCATGTTTCTTTTGTTTATCTTGTAGAGAGAGTGTGCATTATTCATTTCTATACCGATTCTGCTTTCTTATCTATGTTCTCTTATGAGGTTCTTGTCTGTGACTATTGTAGTTATGTTGTGGTTCTCTAGGAGGGACTGTCATTCTACAATTTTTGGCCATGTTTCCAAATTTGTTGCACGTGTAGCATTCCACTTCAGTGCTCAATGATTCAAACATGTTGTAGCTTCTTCTCTATGTTTCAATAGGCCTTCTTGGATAACCATTTTGTGTATGAATTTCAAATTTTTTTATGTTCCTCCTATTAGCTCTGCAATTTACAGCTTTATGTCCAAAATTATTGCATGCATAACATAAATGAAAAAATATAGTTTGATACCTGGGAGTTGAATATCTTATGAAAGGATTTACTTTTATGAATCCTTCTTCTTCCTGAGGCCTATTTGTTTATGTCGATCATTGATTCTGAAATATGAATCTTCTCGGTGGAGGAGTGTCCCTGTAATCTTCCTTGTAGGTATTCCTATCCTCTTTGATTGTTTCTGCATAACATTTTGGATATGTTTCTTGTTTTTTTGTTTTGGATCTTGATCCCTTTTCTATCTGATTGTATCTAAGTCTGGACTTGTCATGATGAGGTTTTTGACTGTTGATAATGTCATCCAAAACTTTTGAGTTGTTCTGCATATTTTTCTTTTGAAGATCCTTTCTCAATGTGAAAATCGTTGCTTCCAAATTTCCAATGATCTTGTCTCTTTATTCTAATTGTTCTTTGAGTGCTTCTTCAATTCTTTTATCTTCTTCTATTTGAACCTTCAACTTTATGATCATTTGTTCTAGTTCTTGATTGTCTTCTTTCTTGTCTAGTTCTTCTTGTAGCTTCTTTTTTTTATTCTTTTCTCTTCTTATAACTTCTATGGCACTCAACAATTATTCTTGGTAGTCAATTTCCACTTCTTCATATTCTTCTGCGGTGTCTTCTTTATCAAATTCTTCTACTGCCATGAATAGAACTCTTTATGTCTCACTGTCACTGACTTCATCTTCATATGATGAGGAGATGTCTTCTTTGGCGCATAAGATTTTCTTGAATGCTTTCTTTTTGGTTACTTTTCCTTTATACGTTTGTTTTCTATTTGAGTACTCTTCATCATTCCTCTTATTTTTATTATGGGGACATTTGTTAGCAAAATTACCAATACCATCACAATTAAAACAAATCAATGGAAGCTTACCTTTATATCTATGGTTGGTTCCCTTGTTCAATCTTCCAACAAAGTTGGCCACTTCTTCTTCATCATATTATGAGAAGTCGTTGTTGCTTCTATGTTCCTTTTGATTTCCCTTTTTGTTTGACCTTTTGGATGCTTTGAAAGTTGATTCTTTTATATCTGTATTTTCCTATTCAGTTCTCATTTCATATTTTGTGAAGATTCCATGTAGTTCGTCCATGCTTATTGAGTCTAGATCAACTCTTTCTTCTAGTGTTTATATCTTAGGATCAAATCTCATAGGAAGAGATCTTAGTACCTTTTGAACAATTATGGATTCTTCAATTTATTTTCCCAATCCTATGATTTCATTCACTATTTCATCGAATCGTAAGAAGTAAGTTTCAATATTATCATATTCCTTCATCTTTAGCTGTTCGAATTGACCTCTGTAAGTTTGAAGTTTTGCTTCTTTGAATTTTGAATCTCCTTCATAAATATTTTAAAGTTTGTCCAAAATATCTTTAGTGGATTTACAATGTAAACTTTGGTATATATTGATTCACCAAGACCATTCAGAAGTGCATTTGTGTCTTTGGAATTATTTTGATTGGGTTTCATTTATTTTTCACTTGTTGGCAGAACTGTTGGTTCTTTGTATCCATCTACTACTGATTGCCAAATTTCAAATCCATGTTCTTGTATATATGTTTTCATTCTTCTGCTCTAGAATGCATACTTTTGTCCATCAAACTGTGTTATTCCATTTTCATACATGTTGTTGCTCTTAATGATCTACCTTTCAGTGGTTAAACTGATTTCTGAAGGAACTTGTTCTGATACCAATTGTTGGATTACTGAGAGGGTGGGTGAATCAATAATATAGAAATGTAATACCTTTTAACCATAAAATCCAAGTGTTATATCAATGCAGCATTATCATCCAATAGTTTCATAGTACATAAACAATGAACAAATGAGAAGTCATACACATACATAGTACACCAGTGTTTTTATGTGGAAACCCAAAGTGAGAGAAAACCACAAAATTATTTTTCTTATATGTCTTTAAGAATTACATTCATTGGAAGCACCAAATTCCTTTGTTTTCTAGCTGCAACTGGAAGGAGGCTACAATGTGAGGGAATCTCCAACTCCCCAATTCTCTGGCTACAACCAGAATGAGGCTACAACTCCCAATGTTCTCCGGCTACAACCACATGTCCTTTCCCCATCCAACTGCCATGTTGTAGAAGTAGAATGATAGAACCAATTTCACACTATCATTGTGAGATATACTACTGTAAACTTGTACCAATCAACCTGCACCAAACAACTTGTAACAACATGTACCAAAAAACCTGTAATCAACTTGTACCATAAACAAGTGCATCAACCATGCACCAACCTGTACTTCAACCTGTGCCATCAACAACTTCATCAACCATGCAACAAATATGTACCAATCATGCATCAAATACACATAAACTACGACTCATATATATGTACCAACATCATCAACTATACACCTCATGTTTGTGCCAACTCATCAACTACTTGTCTCAACCATGTACCCAACATGTACCTCAACCAAAATCCCTCATCAATTTCATCATCCAAATATGAGTTGTAACTCTGTAATAAACCTAGTGTATATGATCACATACCTACAAACCTTCCTTAAACTTTAACAACAAGAGACTAGCATTTTCATCAAACTTTACTTTAATCTCACATGACTAATTTTGAATTAGTCAACAACCCTAACTTGAAATAATCATAACTATGTACATGTAATGAATAAAGATCTGAAAATAGTACACAATGTTCTTCGGTATCTTTTGTGCAATTCCTCCAGTTTTCACTACTTGGAACCTCTCAGAAAAGGAGTTATAGAAAAAATGACATACCTTGTTGAATTATGTCTTATTCTAGAGAGCTAAATTGTAGAGTGTTCCCCACATAGAATATTTGTTGTATGGATATGAAAATGGTACACAAAATACTACAGACTGTACTAAAACAACACATTTGTTCTTACTGAATTTGGATCTGTTATGAAGAAGTTATGGCATTTTTACCCGAAACACCTATTTTAGATTAGTTTCATGACTAGCCACAAATCCTATTTTCCATGGAGTGTAACTCCAAAAATACAATGACCCACAAGATAAAAAAATTATCATAGCTACTTGGATATGTTTCCTCAACCGCCTCCTTATTTCATGGTCTGAATCATTCTAGAAAAAACGTTATTGCAAAAATGGTGAGATGACATGTAAATAACATACCTTAGAAAGAATCATCAAAAGAAT
Organism: Picea glauca; assembly: GCA_000966675.3. Taxonomy (NCBI): domain Eukaryota; kingdom Viridiplantae; phylum Streptophyta; class Pinopsida; order Pinales; family Pinaceae; genus Picea; species Picea glauca. The sequence goes on from JZKD02S2359659.1 coordinate 928,575, forward strand.
TTATCCTCCCTTGAATTTCAGCCTTCTTTACTTCACCTTCCCTCTGAAATTCACCTTAGATATACTTTAGTTACCTCAATCACTTGTATATATTCAATATGCTCAAGTGTAATTAAAATGAGATGCCCTTGCCTCTTATTTATACTTTTATGTAGCTTCCTCAAGGGGTTACCTTCTAACCATCTTAAACYACTTTCCTTATTTTAGGGCTAACCCACTTCTAACCACTTGTCTACTTAGTAATTTCTCCATTAACTTTATTATTTAAATAATTTCTTTTGTGTCCACTTTGACTTATAGTACACGATCACTTCACTTTATTATTTAAATAATTTCTTCTTTGCAATCACTTTGACTGCTTTGACCTTTTGGGGCTTCTAGATGACTCATGAGGGTTCTCCAACTTCACACGGCCATAACTCTCTAACCGTGAGGAGTTATGTGATGTTCCACATACCATTGAAAATGGCATGACATGTACTATCCATATAGAATATTCTTACCTTAAAATATATTAAAACTCATACCATTATACATCAGACAAACTTGGGTCCATTACCCAAACCTTTGTGCTATCGGAATTCGATACCGAACTTTCTTCAAGGGTTAACATCAATGACAACCAACCCCAATAATCCACATTATCCCAGTGGTGGGGTAGGAAAAGAAGACCAGAGGAATTCAGATATGCTTGAATCCAAGGAAGTTGAATGACACATGATTACATGACCCATTCCCAACACCATTCACGAATCAAGTACTCGAGAACGTAGGAGGTCAAGAAACATATTTGTTTACAAATGGATTCTCTGGGTACCATCAGATTAAAATTGTGTAGGAAGATAGACACAAAACCACATTTGCAAAATAATGGGGTAGTCATCAGTACATGGTGATTCCATTTGGATTGAAGAATTCCCCTGTGGTATTTTCTAGAGTGGTAGTGGCAACATTCAAGGAGTTCATCCATAAATTTTTGAAAGTTTATTTAGATGATTGGACAGTGTTCATTTTACTACATGATCATATAGAAGTACTTCGACTTATGTTAGATCGATGAGGACAATGTCATATTTCACTTAACTGGAAGAAATGTATCTTTTTTGCACCATTTGGAATTCTACTAGGACATATAGTATGCAAGCAAGGCCTATTGGTTGACCCAACCAAGATTGCATTTATTCTGGAATTGGTGTCATTGACATCAGTCATAAATCTAAGAGAAAATTTGGGCCATACAGGATATTATAGGAATTTTATCAAAGGATATGCGTAAATTATGACACCCATGTAGAAGTTACTTTAGAAGGAAGCCAAGTTCCAATGGAATGAGGAATTCCATAAGCGGTTGGGCACGTTAAAGCATATATTGGTCACCGTGCCCATTTTAATCTTTCCAGACTAGAACAATGAGTTCCATGTCCATGTTGATGCATCATACATTTCACTGGGTGTAGTACTATCACAACTAGGAGAAGGAGACATCGACCATCTGATTTCATTTGCAAGTAGAAAGGTATGTCATTAGGAAAAAAATTATACCACCAAGAACAAGAAGGCTTGGCCATGGTCTATGTGCTCCAAAAGTTTAGACATTACTTACTTGGGTCTCATTTCAATATGTATACAGATCATTATGCATTAAAATACTTAGTCAATAAGCCTATCTTAGAGGGAAGAATTTGGATATGGTGGTTACTATTTCAGGAATATGACTTTGAGGTCATAGTAAAACCAGGGAAGTTGAATGCATGACCTAATCATCTCTCATGCATGCTAACAGGGGAGGATGCAGGTAATTTAGATGATAGTTTCTCAGATGCATAATTATTTGCAATAAGAATGGTGGATGATTCCTTCACGAACATTCTGGAGTTTCTAAATACAGGTGTAGCCCCCTCCGAAGTGACAATTGTGCAGAGGAAACAGTTGGTAGTGAAAGAAAAAAACTATCAATTGATTGCAGGGAACTTGTATAATTTAGGGGAAAATAGAATCTTGAGGAGGTGTGTACTGGCACATGAAATGTTGATTATACTAGAGGAAGCTCACAATGGGATTGCTAGAGGACATTACGCAGGAAAAGCTATGACACAAAAGATTTCATGCACAGGGATTTGGTGGCCCACATTGAATAAGGATATGAAGGAGTATTGTAAGTCCTGTGACATCTGCCAATAAGTGGGTAAACCATCTAGATGCGACAAAATGCCATTAAATCCATAAGTTACGTTGCAACATTTGATAAGTGGGCCATTGAATTTGTAGGTACGATCAACCCATAGGCAAGGAGATAAGGAGCACAATACATCATTACTGTGATAGAGTATCTAACCAGGTGAAAGAAAGAAACACCATGTCTTGATTACACTACCAATATTGTTGCATAGTTTCTATTGGAGAACGTAGTCCCTAGGTTTGGTTGTCCGCACATATTACTTAGCGATCAAGGCACACATTTTCTGATCACAACAATTGCCGCACTAACTAAGGAATTTCAAAATCGTCATTAGAAGAGTCTACCATATCACCCTCAAGATAATGGCACAATGGAAGCATTTAATAATATTTTGGAGAATGCTTTGACAAATATTTGCAATGTAGGAAGAGATGATTGGGACTTACACATCCCAAAAGTACTATGGGCATACAGAACTACCAACAAGATGTTGATAGGGAAGTCACCTTTTCAGTTGGTCTATGGACAGGAAACAATGATGCCAATGGATTTCATTATACCTAGTCTGCGCATTGAATCCATAACTAAGCTCTCAGACACAGGTGCAATAGAGGAGAGATTGGTGCAATTAAATCAGCTTGAGAAGGACTAGTTTCTGGCAGGATTCCATCAACATGTGCAGAAATCTAGAGAGAAGGGTTGGCACGATTGACACATTAAAAACAAGAAATTCCAAGTCGATGACTTGGTACTAATTTATGACAACAAGTATCTACAACACCCAGGGAAATTTTGCATGCATTGGTTAGGTCCCTATGTGATACAATAGATAACTGGGACAGGTGTTGTGTGGTTGAGAACCTTGGATGGATAGGTCTTGGAAGAAATGGTGAACAAAAGTCAGATTAAAATCTATAGGGCCAGTCTAACATCGGAACAATAATATGGGATGTGCCAAAACCCCTGTATTATAGCAAGTGTACCACAGTAGAAATAAAAGTAAGAAAAACACAATAAAAAGTAGAAAAAAAATAAAAAGGTAGTGATAGGAGAAATAAAAAGAGTGAGTGGAATCCAAATCTATCAGAACTTGCACAGATGGACTGATCATCTCACATGAATCAAACATTGTTCCAAGTTCAACAAGAATTGTTGGCACAAGGGTAGACCCGAGGTTCACTCCAAGAGCGCACCAATAAGCTCTAGCTACTGGCCCTTTCGGAAACACCTGTGAAGTAGATGTAGTCTCACTCGAAGAATCTATGAGGGGGTTGCAGGACAAATATGTATACAACCGAGGGAAAATCAAGTGGATCTAGTGGAACAACAACACAATATGCACATATCACTTATCAAGCTAGATCTATCCTACACAGTTATAGATCTGATCTAACACAGCAATATAAATAAAAAGATAACAACAATAGAGCTCAAGAATCAATCACACATACACAACGCAAGATACACTTTTTTCACCCTCCCTCTAGGGATACGTCCATAGAACTATGCTTATGATTTATTAAGGTAAAGCATACAGTTCTTGTTTTCTCTCTCAGCTAGCAGATATTCTTTATTCTCTCTCTTTCTCTCCCCTCTCCTACACACCCAGCTACAGGAATTGATCTCCACACACAACTGAAGATCTTATAATACCAGAAGGCTCTCTCTCTCAGCACTTATGTCTCTCAATACAATAATCTCTCCCACAATAGAGATGAATCAACAACAATATCATGTAAATAATCAATGACCAACCCAACCCAAGTCCTCTTGACCTTTATTTATACATTACAATACCTCATCGACAGTCTTAGGCCAAAACCTAAGTGCCAAAACCCTAGATACCAAAACTCTAGGTGTCTAAAACCCTAGGTGAACTTGACTCGCTTTTCCAAGCTTCGCCAGCTTGCCTTCCCTTCCTTCTCGCGCGGTTCTCCAAAGCATCCAACGGTGTATTTTTCCACTTTCTAATTTGTCCTCAATCCATCTTCCTTGTTGATCTGTCATCCTCGATCTCCTCATCCAACGGATTTCTTTTCTGCACTTCGCTCCATCTTTTCTGCTCTTCTGCTCACTTCGACCTAGTGACAATCACTATGTCTCTCACGAAGCTCTCATTATACCTTTTCTTCCTTGTACTTCACTTATGTCCATAACCAAGGGCCAACAGGCCCCCAACACTCACCTGTGACTCGTCTTGAGGCACTTCGGATCTAGTTCCTTTGTTTTTCTTTGACTTGGACTGCATAATGCAGCCTTTGCTTTCTTCTTTGTGCCTCCTCTCCCTTCTTTTGCATACTGTCTTTTCTGTGTCTGGTACCCAGTTCCAACTGCACCTAGTACCTACACCCTTTTGTCCTTGCTTCTACTAAGAGTTGCAAGGAAGCTGGTTGTCATAGTACAACTTCAGCCGACTTCCATTCACCAATCCTTCCTTCCATTTTCCATTCAATGTCTTCAGCTACGCAACTCCTCCTTATGTAACATATGCGATCTCATATGGTCCTTTGGGAAACTTCAGTCTGAAGGGAATTACTATATATTCATAGGATCCCCATTCTGTGGAAACTGTAGTCTTGTGGCAATCCTCCTTGGCAATCCAGATCTGATGGCATCCTGAAAATCCATCTATAAAAGAATATACCTCTTGGCCTCCCACGTTGTCTAATACTTCATCAGTGAAAGGTGTAGGGAAAGGATCATGTAGACATGCATCATTCAACTTCCTCAGGTCCACATATATCCTAATTTCTCTTGTCTTCTTGTCTTGTACTACCATAGGGTTGATCCACTCTGACTCTTTGACAGGTTCAATAATCCCTGCTTCCAGCATTCTGTCGAGCTCAGTCTTCACTTTTTCCTTGTATTTCAGGTTCAATATGTAGGGTCTTTGCTTGACTGGCCTTGCATATGGTTTCATAGGTATTCTCATCTCTCCCATAGGTCCTTTGATATTCTTTATATCAGTGAACTTGGTTGGAAACAAGTCCTGATATTCGTGAAACAATTATGTAAACTTGTCAATGGTGGCAACATCCTAGTAATCTCCGACATTAGCAAGATTCGGTGTCTCCTCTATCCCAGTGTTGACCTTTTTGATTTTGATGGGCTGACCAATAAATGGTATCTCAACTCTTGGTCCTTCCACATCTCTTTTCCCTTCTATTTCAGTGATGTTTACCTTTCTGTGATTGTCATCATCATCGACATTGATGTTATAGCTACTCTGCAATTTCTAGAGAGGCGTAGTCCATTCGTCCTCTTCTTGTTCCATAGGGAGGCTGGATGCTGCCTTGAATACCTTTTGTCTCATGATATGCAATGCTTGGTCTACTGAAGGATAGTCACTTTCAAAGAAAAAGGTGGTTACAAAGTTCTGAATCATACCTTCCCAATCTGTAGTGATGAGGCACAACTCCGCTTGAAGGTACCAGTTGATAGGGGTCGTGTCCAGTGTGTTAATGAATATATGCACCCATTGTTCTCTAGGGATGTCACTCCAGGCCTCTTCGTAGCTTGACACATGGTCCTTTGAGAAACTTTGACCTGTGTACCTTACTTCGCAGTTTACTTCTTGTGATGAGAACCGTGCTGTCATCAAGGTTCGACATTGTGTCTAGTCTCTGATGTTTATTTTATGCGTTCCCCACCATCTTGCTGGTGTGGATTTCAGGCACTCGTCCATAACCAACATCATCTGTTGTGTTGGTACGATTGCTTCAAATTCCATCAAGAAGGATTCTAAAGGATTTAGACCATCGAAGGTAGGTAAGTTACTTATGGTTGTACCAATGGAGAGAACCTCTCTGGTCAGTCGAGCACATCTCCTTGTGGATACTTCATACATCTAGTTCTACTAGTTCTCCAACACTTCTTATGAATATGATGAACACACCCTGTCACTTCACCAACTCAAATTCCCATCAGCTGTAGGGTTGATGTAATCTTGTTGTCTGGTTGTCAGCTTGTAGATGTTTTCCAGTTCATATGCATGATCTTATTCTATGATAGGCTCTGTATATTGAGGACCCTCATCTGGATATAAAGCTGCAATGACCCGAAGGCCATCTCTTTCAAATTCCATACGCCTCTTCTTTAGGTCGACAACAGTAGAATGGTTGAAGGCCCAGTCAATTCCTAACAATGCAGGGTAAGGGCAGTTGTCATCAACAATTTCAATTACCTCAAAATCTGTAAATGTTCTAACTTCGTCGATGTCCACAGGGACATGCTACAACTGTCCAAATGGGTTGATATCTTGCTGATTAGCCATGCGAAGCTTGACAGGAAAAACAGATCAGCTTGGGTTTTCCCATTAGCGGCCATGTTTGCTTCGTCATGACATTGACCTCCGACCCTAAGTCAAGGACCACATAGTATATATCATACTCTTCTATCTGAGCATTCAAGTGTAATTATTTATTTGTCCTTCTCTTCTTACCGATTTGGTGTACTTCCCTATTTAGTAACGGGTCTACTTTCCCTAGCTTATACTGTCTGATTAAGTTATGTAATTCTTGTACAACATTTTCATCCTAAATCAACTTAATACAAGTGTATAAAAATTCGATGAGCTTACTTACTTCTTTTCCCTCCTTTGGTGAAGCCAACTGATCAAATGCATGAGGCATTCCATATTCTCTTATTTCTGGTCATGTCTTTGATGAATATCCTTGATCTCCTTTGAATTCTTTTCTTTCCTCCTCAAATATATGTCTTTCTTTATTAGCATCGAACATTGGAGTCTTCTTCGTAGCTTTCCTTACTCTAGGTCCTTCTGCAGTCTTACCTTGGGCTGCTCTATCTTCTCTTGTAGCAATGCCTCCTCAAGTGATAACAATGACTCTAGGGTATGTTCCATGAGTTTCAACATATATTAGTTGTACTTGGGGGTTTTTCTGAGGTCCTCATCTTTCCCGAAGTTTTGCTAGCAGTACGGGGTAGTCCTTAATGACGTGCTCAAAGGAGTTGCAATAACTGTAAGTGGTACAAGGGTTTTGACAGTCCCCTGCTAGATGTCCTGGATGTGCGTAGATATAATAGATTATTTTTCCTCGACCTCAGCCCATACCTCCTCCTCATTCTCATCCTCTGAATCCACCATGAGGATTGAAGTTTCCTCTTCCCGGGGAGTTACAGTGTGTATTGTTTCATTCTTTATGTACTTCACCTTGGATATTGTATAGATCTCTTGACCTTTCATGCATGAGGTCATAGGCCCTATAGTCTCTATCATCATGCCCTAATGAATTATAGAAGGTGAAGTATAGGTTTGCAGGTGTCTGAACATACTTCTGCATGTAATAGCACTCACCAGGGCGATGTCAATTTATGCATACTTCTCACTAGGGTAATGTGACTTGCTTCAAAGGGATTGGAGCTCTAGAAGCCAAATATTTGTGAAACAGGGGACAATGCTCCTTGTCATGGCCTTTTGATTTGCATATGATACACCAGATGTCTTCCCTTTTGTATTTTCCTTTTCCCTTCTTCATATCCTCGACCTGTAGAGACAAACTAGTCAGTTAGCTCAAGATCTGACTCATACCTGAGCTACACTCTCCCATGGGGGCTGATTTGAGCTTCATGGCGATCTTCAATGCTTCTTCCTGTGAGGAAATCTTCTGCTTTATCACTGGAACTTTGATATGTGGTAAAGGAGCAGCGATAAACCATTCTTTGTTCTTCTCATCTGGGATCTTGAAAGTCAGTCAGCCTGTCAGGGTCTTGAATCTCTGATCAAACTCCCAAACAGGTTCGGCTACCTTCTGCTTGATATCCTTTAACTTTGTAATACATTGTGACTTAGACTTAGGTTTCTTAAACTCTGTAATCAACGTGTTCTTGATATCATTCAGTGGTTTAGACTGCACAAGTCCTTGGAAAAGCTTCATGTACCAGCTCAACACGTGATCCCTCAGCGTAGTGCTAAATTGGTTTCTTTTAACAGCTTCATCGGTGATGTTTTTAATGTTCCTTACAGCCTCACACAGGAACCAGTGTTGATCAGGATATTCAGATCCATCTCCTCTAAATATAGGGAGCCTCATCTCATCTGCCATGCAGTTGCCTATATTTCATGTCTGAGTAGATGATGAACTACTAGTAATAGTGCTCTGAGGACTCTGGTGCTTCTAAATATTCTGATTACTTAGCATTTATGAAACAACAGGAGGATTGATATTACTTAACTCAATGGTCTGTGCAGTTCTTGATGTTTCTGGCTCGTCCCGATGAATTTCTTCAGCGGCTTATTCCTCTACCGTAGTGGGTTCTGCGTGCTCTTCATTTTTCAGATCCACCTCTTCTCCACTGTAGAAACCCTCTTCCCCGTAGCTTTTCTTAAATAGGTTCTCAAGGTGAATCCCTCTGAATACTTTTCCACTGCACGCATGTCTAGCTCCTGTGTTGATGTCACTGTCTAAATTCCTGAACATTAGCCTTTTCAGATCCCACTGGTCTACTGTATCTTCAAGATATAGTTTTCATGCAAGAGCATCTTGATTCTTAACTTCAAAAAATGAAAAAAATTCCCTCTGGGTCCTTTGAAAAAGTATCTCTCAGCTTGGCTATACGACTCTACTCTGTTAATAGAAAATTGGGTGATATACCCTCCAATGGTACTATCAAACCAGTGATCTACCACTCTAGATATGACATTATCAACTCTCTTAACCCTCTGGATCAACGCTGACATCCAAACTACAGGAGGTCTAGATCTAATCTCAAACTGGGTATCAACTAACCTAGCCAACCATTCCTGTAGCTCCTGATGGATTCCTCCGAAGAAGATCTCATGAATGTTGGTGAAGATGTATATTTTTAGCCAATCTTTAGTACTCAACTCGGGGTTTTTGTTTTGGGCTTCCGCAAAGTCCCTCTCTTGATCCTCTATCCACTTTTGAATTTTTGTCTTCAATGGGAACCACCTTGAAATTCCCTCAAGAAGATTTTGGTCCCTACAACAAAACCATTTGTTGGCACAAGGGTAGACCCGAGGTTCACTCCAAGAGCACACCAACAAGCCCTAGCTACTGGCCCTTTCGAAAACACTTGCGAAGCAGATGCAGTCTCACCCGAAGCATCTGTGAGGGGGTTGCAGGACAAAGATGTATACAACCAGGGGAATATCAAGTGGATCTAGTGGAACAAAAACACAATATGCACTTATCACTTATCAAGCTAGATCTATCCTGCGCAGTTATAGATATGATCCAACACAACAATATAAATAACAAGATAACAACAACAAAGGTCAAGCATCAATCACACATACACAACACAAGATATACGTGGTTCACCCTCCCTCTAGGGCTATGTCCATAGAACTGTGCTTATGATTTATTAAGGTAAAGCATACAATTCTTGTCTACACTCTCAGCTAGTAGATCTTCTTTATTCTTTCTCTTTCTCTCCCCTCTCCTGCACACCTAGCTACAGTACTTGATCTCCAGACACAGCTGAAGATATTACAGTACCAGAAGGCTCTCTCTCTCAGCACTTCTATCTCTCAATACAATAATCTCTCCCATAATAGAGCTGAATCAACAACAATATCATGTCAATACTCAATGACCAACCCGACCCAGGTCCTCTTGACCTTTATTTATACATTACAAGACCTCACCGACAGCCTTATGCCGAAACCTAAGTGCCAAAACCTTAGATACCAAAACCCTAGGTGTCTAAAACCCTAGTTCAACTTGAACCACTTTTTTCGGGCTTCGCCATCTTGCCTTCCCTTCCTTCTCGCACGGTGCTCCAAAGCATCCAACGGTGGATTTTGCCACTTTATAAGTTGTCCTCAATCCATCTTCCTTGTTGATCTGTCATCCTCGATCTCCTCGTCCAACAATTTTCTTTTCCGCACTTCGCTCCATCTTTTCTTCTCTTCTTCTCACTTCGACCCAGTGACAGTCACTATGTCTCCTACGAAGCTCACTTTTTACCTTTTCTTCTTTGTACTTCACTTCCTTCCATAACTAAGGGCCAACAAGAATATACGAATAAGACCGACTGTGACAAAGTAACACATTAATGCACAGGTTGGCACAAAAATACCGTTGAATATATTCAGGCATGGAAAAGACAGCAAGACAACCGACATGACGGGTCATAAAAGCACCGTATAAGTAGTAAATTTGAAAATCGACCAGAAATTGCGATCTATCGATGGTATGAGGGAGAAGTAACCTAAAGGATTGTGTAATTAAGATGCAATGATGGAAAAAATCATCAACTTCGGTGGTGGATGGGACAAGTTAGTTAACATAAGATGGGATGGTTACGGTCGAAATGAAATCACAAGAGCATAAGAACATCGTTAAGAGGAACCAACTCTTGCATACCACTATGGAAAAATCAGAATGACCCAGCGAGAACAAAGTCAATATATAGCTAGAAGAGCTTGCATAGGGTGACATTTCATAAAGCAACCACTCTAGATGAATGGGGAAAGATATGCCAGTGATACCATCGATCCCCCCAGGGATGAGTAGGGTAGGAGATATGTTATGAAATCCTACCAACCTGAAGTTTATGGAACATGATGTTATTGATGAAAAAACAGTTCAGGGGCTAGATAGGGACCAATACTCATATGTTGAGTGCATACTGGATGGAGGGACTCACATCATTTCCAACATAAAGTTACACAAAGATTGTCTTGGAGCCATTATCAGGGTTGGGGGTTATGAACGGTTCATGACATTAAAAGAGAAGGAAACATATCAGGATCCCACTGAAAGAGAGGTTGTCCATAAATTGGCCTCATATACGATGCCCAAATTAAACCTACCAAAGGTCATAGGAGAAAAGGAGGATGGTGTAGTCCTCAAACAACCTTTGTAGAGTATCGTTAGAGAAGAAAAATATAGGAAGAGGAGGCTTAACCATATTTTGTCTCCAAGAAGTGGTGTTTCCTCCCTAGGAAACACAACCCTTGATGTCGTCGTTTGGACTTAGGACACCATCAGGTGGGAAGAGGCCTTCAAGAGGGAAAAATATGACCCTATAAGGAATATTGTGAAGAAGCAACAGGACCTGAAGGAACAATCCCGACTAACAGTCAGAAGCATCGCACATACAACCCAAGTAGTCACCCAAAAGGTAACTGAACCATGGTCACATAGGTAGAAGTGTCTAAGGTTGTCACACAATAATTAATTATGGAGTGGAAGAACAAGAAACATGCTTGAGTGGCTCGGGACGAGCCACAGGTCAATGTTGGGGGCCTATTGGAAAGGAAGTTTTGAATATAATTTTGGAGATAAACCTAAGTATGAAGAAAGGGTGCAGAAGGAAGAAAGGGCACAGAAGGAGGAAATCGTGCAAAAGGAAGGAAGCGCGCAGAAGGGAATAAGAGGATGGAGACAACGTATAGACATAAGGATAAAGAAAGCAAGTGAGATAAGGAAGCAAAAAAGAATGATAGTGCGACTTTCCAGAAATAGAAGAACAACATAAAACTTGTATAAATAACGAGAAGGAAAAGAAGGAAAAAAACCAGTTAACTGAAGCTGGCCATGCCATGCATTGTAATGGGATATTTTGGTATAGATAATAATAGGGTTTTAAGCCCTTTATTTTGGGTATAAATATGTAACGGGATTGGGAGATTAGTGTGCGTAGAAGGAAATCAATGTTATGAAAAGATCATAAATGTAATAGACAGTTAGTAAGAAAGAAGATGAATAAAGAAGGAATTTAGAGAGGATATTGTGTCTTATGTTCTTTACTTGTCTGTATGCATTTATGAATGAATTTATACTTCGTAGAATGGAGTTAGTTTATGGATTTATTGTGCTGCAATGTGCATGTATGGATGTGATAATCTAGGTAATAACAAAAAATATACTTAAGCTAAGAGGATAAGGAACAATGATTCGCACCTCTACCTACCTTTCCCTTACTACTGCAAAAACTTGGTTCTTGCAGTCCCCATAGATACCTCGGGTGAGACTTCATAGGCACAAGCAGGTGACGCCAAAAGGGTTGGTGCCTTGAGGGTTTGTTGGTCACAGTTTAACCGAACCTTGGGTCTTACAACCCGTGTGTAGACCAGTTTTATCCCAACATACAAACTGTAATGGCATGGAATTCGAGGTAGAAATCCGAGGAGGGCATGAACGTGACGGTGTCGGATTGGAATGAATTGACAGTCATTTTTACACTACTCCTCTCCATGGATCCACTGGTGCAGTCATATTTTTCATCCGGACGATGGATATGCATGCCATTTTCGGTTTTGAGGTATAGCCATGTAATTTATGTCCATTTTTGTTGAGATAATATAAAATCTTCTCCACTTCGAAGTGATCTTAGAGACGTAGTCCATTGTTGGGATGAACTTCGTTATCACATCTCATGTTCTTTCTCTTCTTCTCATCTTTTCTCCATGTTTATGTCATCTTTAATCATGTTGCACATAAGATTTTATTTATGCTCTTAATGCAATTCATGTAAATGTCATCGATGAAAATATATTGGATCATAAAAGGTGCAAATGAGCTTATGGTTGGGTGGAAAATTGCTCACCCTCAGTCAATTTGCTTAGTTGTTTTCAAAATTTAGAGATAAGTGTTTATACCTTGCTGTGAAATTTTCTTGTAGTCCATATTATTTTAAGAGTTATGCATGCAATGTCAATGAGGAAGCTATGTGGAAAGTTATGGCAAGAAAATATTAGAAAGGATAATTGAAATTTTCAATTGCTACTCCAAGAATTTCAAATCAGTATTCCTTTGTATGTTTTTATCGAATTTATCTCAAAATAAAGTCCTTTTTCACATGTCTTTGGTAAAGATGTGATGCATATAATCTGGATCGAATCACCTTCTAGATGCATACATTCTAAAGTATCTTATTTTCCTAGCATGTGTGTTGAAGATAACTATGTAAGGTATCTCCAATTAGCATGGTATGATAATGGTTATTTTTAGAGGCACAATGTTATAGGCAGCCAAAAGCCTAGCTAATAATCAATTAAGGAATTGATAGCTTATATTCCCAACAACCTTTTTTCCTACTTGTCTTTGTGTCTTCTAATTGGTGGAATCATTATCTTGGTTTTTTTGATGAGTTTCCTTGCATTTGGTTTATGAAACTTATGAGATTAAATTCTGTATAGTTTAGTTGGAATGAAATTCCTATGTAAAGGAACAAATGAATTGGAATGATAAAGTATGACTAAGAGTTAATTACTAGTCTATGGCCTTTTCCATCTAGTGTATAATTATGAAGAATGTCACTTTCTCCCTTAATCCCTTATAAGAATTGAATTTGTTTTAGACTAATATTTGTATGGTTGATTATCTTATTCTGATAATTATTATAAATGTTCTGTGCTTGTTTTGTGACACTCCATTGTGTGTGTGAGGCTAATGCTAAGTAGAATGCTAGTGTAAACAAGTATATTGAATGATGCATTGATTTAGTGGTATTTATATATTGAGGAGGTTGTTTCCATCCTTTTAAAATATTTACATGATCATGATGGAATGGATCATTTACTTAACTGAGTACATGTGTTAATAGATTAAAAAAAACATTTCCTTTTACCGATATGACATAAATGAATTGATATGTTGAAAAAGGACTTAAGGATATTTTGAAGGGTAAACTTGTGTATTAAAGTAACTTATCACTTTGATATAATGTCTAAGTTGGAATTTTTTAGGGCCTTGGAAACCTTGGCATCCTAGGCCTATCATGGGAGTGAAAATACCTTGATATTGAGGCTCAAAATCCTTAGATGGCTAGCCATCCTTCTTGAGAAGGCATTGGTGTGACTCTAGCCTCTCACTACTATACCTCATCAAGTGTGTTTTTCATTCCTTTAGACCTTGTACTTATGACTTGAAGAAGTTAAAGAAAGCCTTAATGAAGTGTTTTTCCTAGGGAGAAACACCTAGTTTTTTATGAGGAAACATTGGAAGAATTTTGGAAAAATTTCTAAGGAAACGTTTTATGTATCGTATGAAGTTTAATTTTTACACATGATATGAGAAAGCTTCATGTAATGCAACCCTTATCACATGAATAATTTTTTCACGTAATACGTGAAATCTTGGAAAGTTTGGAATTTAAAATATTTTGAAGGACTTCGGATCATCACATGAGGTTTAATTTTTTGCAATGTTGTGTATCCCATGAAGATAAACTTCATACGATACACCACCAGAGGAGAAATATATCTATGATGCAATAAGGGAGGAGAAATCATTGTCACGAAAAGGGAAAACATAGTGCAAGAAGATGGGTTTCACGAAGAAAATCTTTGTGCAATATGTCGCAAGGGAAGAAGATTTCTAGAGATGTGATAAGGAAGAGAGAGTCTCCCTTCATCGCAAGAAAATAATTATTCTTGAAACACAATGAAGAAAAAGAATGGTCCATCATTGCAAAATAGAGAAACTTTTCAAGTGCGATGCATCCAATGAAAATATTCGCTTCGGTGTCATGAGAAGTTTCTCGGAACTATGATATGTGGCATCTTTCAAAGTTTTTTTTGAGAGTGGTACAAAGAGGAAGTGAAGGAGGAATGTGCCATGGAAACAAAAAAACTTTGGGGGAAGGGACATGTTGTAAGAAAAATGTCTTCTTGCGATATGTCTTAACCCAAAAAAATTTGATGATGCGGTAAAAAAAATAAATGTCTTATTACATGAGAAATAACTTTCACTTGTGAAATGGCGCAAAGCCAAATTGTTAGCTCTAAATCTCATCATGTTCTTGCGGGTTGGGGTTTTTGGCCTAATTTTATGATTTTTCTTGTCTTTTCCCCTTTAGTAGACCTGATCATAGTTTTATTTTCCCTCCCGGTGTGTATTTTTCTTTTATTGCATTCATTCTTTTCGATTGACTAGTTTTCCCTGTCAATATTGCCTGAAAAATATCGGCCCTGAGTTTCTCTATCTCTTGCAAAGGGTGATGACTTCTCCCTTTAACTCCATCACTGAGCCTTTGTTTTCCCAAAACCCAGTCATGTCGTCCAAGTCTTCATTTTCACAGTCCGCAGCATTGAGAGTGGTCAAATAGCGACACAAATAAAGCGAGGAGGCAAAGATCAGTTTTCAATGGAGAGGATCCATCAGATGGAGCATATCGACGGTCATCGGGTAGTTGGGGCCGTGAAGTTGCCTGAAGTTTAGTGCCAGGGCAGAGGCCCGAGATCAAAGGTCAAGAAAATAATTAATCTGGGTCATAGATATTGAGGATACAGGTGGAAATCCTCCAATTTTTTGCAGAAATGACTATCAGGAGTTTTGAAATGAGGCAATGGCTTATCCCCGATGGTCGAGGTCATGAATAGATCTGGTCCGTCCATCAGGGAGGACATGTGGCGTAGGATCCAGGCCAAAGAAAGGTCTTACCAGGAGTATCGATGGTAGGACGTCCCACAATGAATATTTGATCTGGGTCATCCAAAGCAGAGGGGCACATGGCAATAGATAATGTGAAATCGTGATTTCTCATATTGGAGGATTCAACACAGAACAACACGCATATTCCTGATAGGCAAAACTACGAAGCGCCCAAGGATTTAGCCCAGGTTCATAGCCTGTGGTCAGGTGGAGGGCGGTGCCAAGTGGAAAGTTCTTATCACTATAAACCTCAGCCGTCGGATGTAAGACAAATCCGACCGTTAAATTGAATAGACCGTTTCACAATTTTGGGCATCGTGGTGTTGGGAGTTAAGGGAACTGAAAACTCCCGAAACGTGAAGCCCTGATATTTCGTATTGAATAAGCACACGGTCACAGCCCCAGGGTCATATGGAAAGTGGGGCCAAAGAAGGTGAGGGACGCATGGCCAGGGTTGTTCAACGGGATGATCGTGGCCATCGATTTCTAGAGAAATCCGACCGTTGATCTGGAGGAGCCATTTCGCAAGATTAGGAATCGGGACTTCTGAAAACAAGGGGAGTGAGAACTCCCGATATGTGAAGTACCGAAGTTCCATTTGGTTAAGCATGAGGTCATGGCCTGTGGTCGGATGGGGCAATAGGAAGAGCTACGAGGAAGGCTAGAGCGCCCGAATTGGTCAGAGGAGAATACTCGTGTATCCTCGAAGCGCCAGGATGGATCGAGGGGGATTTTCAAATCGCCCAGAACATTCATGGGCATCGGGCCTCGTCTTAATCCCCGTAAAAGAAGTTAATCAGAATAAAGTAGGTGGTTTAAACCTCGTGTCACCACATAAATGGAAGTCATGGGGTTCTGGAGTGATCAGCCTGTAGTACCTCTGCGAATGAATTTCCCTGCCAGAGCCATACCGATCCAAGATTTCGTCTGACAGAAGAATGTTAGTGTAGCTTGATAGGAGAATACTGAAACGCTAGGCCTTGAATACAGTGACCACAATGCGCTTCTGTAGGGAGCCAATTCCAAGTATATTAAGGCATTTTTTCCATCTTTGTAGTGGATGGTAGAGAAAAGCTCCCGAAATGTAAAGCTTTAATAAACTCTTTGATTATCTGGTTATGTATAGGCATTTGAAACTTCTTGTTTAATGACAACCAACTTTCTTACTTCGTCTTGTTTCCTTCTGACACTGAAAAATTTCATGGTTGAATGATTCACTTGAAATATTGTGACTGCATTATGATGAAAGTTTGATTATAGTGTTGTTATAGTTCCTTTCAGTTTCTGTGAGATTTAAATTCAAGGAGTTCTTTTGTTTAAATTGTTCATCCTTGGGCTGCCAAAAGTCTTGATGTCCTTGGAAGACCTCTGCATTTTCTCACCGAAGTCTTCCTCCTACTCACCATTACTACAACTTATTGTCTGAAGTTAAACCAAGACCTCACCTGCTCGTGCATATCAGTCCAATTTTCTGAGTTAAAATGATATTTTCTTGAGACCGTGCCCATTTGACCCTTTTTAACCAATTTGTGACATAAAATCTTATGGGTATCAGGCTTACCTCTTCCGCAATATAGGGGTGACTTCTAGTGCTAACATTTATGGCGTCATTGCCAGGAACAAAATTGAAGATTTTCCCTGGGATTGAATGACAACGTTTACTAGTTCTGAAGGTGCATCAGAACTTACTACTTCAAAGATTGCAACTGTGCACTTGGCGACTCCACTAAGGCGATTCTACTATCTCGGTTTTGTTGTTTCAGTGTTACTGCTTCCGGCTACATCCGATAGCCCTCGGGAGAACACAATGATCAGATTTGGCCTTTGATGGTGAACGAAGGCCAGACACACTCATTTTTCATATCATTCACATGGTGACTCCATGGTTGAGAGATCATTTGGCGACTCCACTGGTTCAAAATGGAAAAAATCCCGGCTTGAAGGTTTTCTCCTTTTAATTTTTCTGTTGTTCTTGGTTTTCCTAATGTTGTCCCTACTGTGGATGAATGGAGTGATTATTTGCCCATATTTAGAGGGCATGTAGAGGACAACCCTTCTCATCATTTCCATGATTTTCATGAACTCATGCATCAATGGGATATACATCACGAGGATGTATTATTAAAAATGTTCATGTTCTCATTAGAAGGGGATGCTAGTGAATGGTATCATTCTTTACCCCTTCTAGCATCTCCTCCCTGAGAGATTTTCATGCAACATTCAATAGGCACTGTCAAAGGCATTATTCCTCTGAGTTAATCTGTCATAATTGTTGTGAGGAATATGAAGGCCATGATCAATATGTGGCTGTCTTATGACAGTTGTGAGGATGAGGACCATGAAGAGGAGGATTCTCTAGGCGAGTTGACAGAGCTGGTAGAATATATCTCTATAGAGATAGAAGAGTTGAAGGAAGATCATGACTACTGCCTTTTTGAAGAAAATACAAAGGATTTTCCAGTTCTTGAAGCTTTTGTTCTTGGAAGCCCTACTAATGAGGGTAGTATTGAATATTCCATGGTGGTAGAGACATTAGTTTCTACCCCTCATAAGCCTTCTATCTCGGTTTTAAAGGAACGAGCCATTGTGGAGGAGGATTCTTCTCTTTTTCTTCACGAGATTTCCCATGATGTGTTTACATTTGGGACTGAAAATAAGGATCGGGAGATCATTCCACTTTGGCATGTTGTCCCTATATTTGATGATTATTCAGATGAAGAGCAACAGAGCCCCACATCATAGTTCACTGACTAGATAAGCGACCAACCTGTATATGATAGTTAAAAATCAAGTTCTGAGTTGGATGTGCATGATTTCCAAGAACATATTGTTGGGACTTATCCTCTGTTCATTAAGCAAGATTATCTTGAGGAAATTAACCCTCATGGACCTGTCGAAGACACGAAGATCCAAGAAGAAGAACTAGAGGAGCAACATAAGGAATAGTTTATTTCTTGTCCAGAGCCTGTAGGTGAGCAGCCTTCGCCTGATATCTGTCAGCCTGCATCAGCTTCTCATCCACTTGAGCCTACCAGTCATATTCAGCCCTATATGAGCAGATGTGGAACATAGTAGGTTTTATGATACCCATTTTCCGTCCTTTTCCACTCAGCCTATGATCCTGTCAATGATTATATGGAGTGGAATTTCCTTCATATCTTGGAGCCGCCCTATTTTATCTCAACTCCAGCCCTTGGAGATCAGATGAAGGGTGTAACTATTTTGTTGTCACGGTTGTAGCATCTGCTAATGGTCATTGACAGCGTAGAAGAACTTCCAATGAGGAAGTTACTTGAAAGGCTATGGTGGAAGTTTTCTTTCACCTAGCATTTTGTGAAAATTGATTAGCCTAGGATTGTACATAAATAAGCTCTGACGGAGCCCATGTGTTTGTTTTTGTTTTAGTAGAGTAGTGTGTACATATTTCCCTATTTCCTTCCATGAAAGTCTTGAGATAGACTCACTAACCCAAGAGCTAAGGCACTAGAGCTACTGGTTTTTGGCAGCTCGTAGGGAGCATGCCATCCCCCATGGAGCCTAATGTTAGCACTAAATCTCGTCATGTTCTTGCGAGTTGTGGTTTTTGGCCTAAGTATGTGATTTTTCTTGTCTTTTCCCCTTTTGCAGACCCGATCATAGTTTTCTTTTCACTCCATGTGTGTATTTTTGTTTCATTTCATTCATCCTTTTCGATCGACCAGTTTTCCTTGTCAATATTGCCTAAAAAATATCAGCCTCGATTTTCTCTATCTCTTGCAAGGGGCGATCACTTCTCCCTTTACCTCCATCATTGAACCTTTGTTTTCCCAAACCCCATTCATGTCATCCAAGTATTCATTGTCACAGTCCGAAGCACTGAGAGCAGTCAAATAGCAACATAAATCAAGCGAGCGAGCAAATATCAATTTTTAACAGAGAGGATCCATCAGATGGAGCAGATCGACGATCATTGGGTAGTCGAGGCCATGAAGTTTCCCGAAGTTTAGTGCCAGGGCAGAGGCCAGATATCAAAGGTCAAGAAAAGAATTAAATCTGGGTCATATATATTGAGGAGCCAGGTGGAAGTCATCTGAAGTTTCACAGAAATGACTATCAGGAGTTTTGAAATGAGGCAAGGGCTTATCCCCGATGGCCAAGGTGATGAATAGATATTGTCCATCCATCAAGGAGGAAACATGGCACAGGATCCAGGGAAAATAAATATCTTACCAGGAGTGTCGATGGTAGGAGGTCCCACAATGAAGATTTGATCTGGGTCATCCAAAGAAGAGGGGCACGTGGCAGTAGATAATGTGAAATCGCGATTTCTCATATCAAAGGTTTCAACACAGAAAAAGACACATATTCCCGATAGGCGAAACTGTGAAGCACCCAAGGATTTAGCCCAGGGTCATAACCCATGGTTAGGTGGAGGGCGGTGCCAAGTTGAAAGCGCTCGTAACTAGAAACCTTAGTCGTTGAATGTAAGATAGATCCAACCGTCGATCTGAATAAACCGTTTCACGATTTCGGGCATCGCGGTGTTGGGAGTCAAGGGGAGTGAAAACTCTCAAAATGCGAAGCCCCGAGATTTTGCATCGGATAATCACACATTCATAGCCCCATGTTCATATGGAAAGTGGGGCCAAAGAAGGTGAGGGACGCATGGCCATGTTTGTTCAACGGGATGATCGTGGTCGCTGGTTTCTAGACAAATCCGACCGTTGATCTGGAGGATCCATTTCGCAAGGTTAGGCATCGTTACTTCTGAAAACAAGGGGAGTGAGAACTCCCGATATGTGAAGTATCGAAGTTCCATTTGGTTAGGCATGAGGTCACAACCCGTGGTCATATGGGGCGATAGGAAGAGTTGCGCGTAAGGCAGGAGAACTGTCAGGCTGCTAAATTGTAGCTTTTAAGTGTCCTGAATCACTAAATTGTCAAACCAGGGTTGGTATACTTCGAGCTGATACACAGTATGTGCAGGCAAGCGTCTAGTCTTTTATTCGAATGCTATCCTAAAAATAAAGCACACACCTATTCTAAGAATTTGAATTCTGATGACTAACTCGAAACTGAGCATTTCCTATGAAATCATAAACAGAAGCAAAACAGTCTAGTACTCAAAGGCTAAGATTGCTATTTCTGTTAAAAAGCACAATTCTACAAAATCATTCTAACTCTGTGTTTAACCATCTACCATCAACATTATCATTTAAGTCATGACACACAGAGTACTGTCTAAACTGCGTTCACTCTGGGCATTCAAAACCAATCTAGTGCTACCTACAAGAAAACAAATCTAATGTTAAAGCAAATCTAATGCTAACTACATAAAAGCAAATCTAATGCTATCTAACTGGAAAACAAATCTAATGTTAAAGAAAATCTAATGCTAACTACAGAAAAGAAAATCTAATGCTATCTAACTGGAAAACAAATCTAATGCTGTTAACTAATAAACAAATCTAATGCTGTTAACTGGTACCAGGAGCTCCTAACTATAACCTATCTATCTTAAGCACACAACGCAACTACTGTTTAACCAAGCAAAATGCATGCTACTCTGAGTTAAGAAAAGGAAGCGAAAACCAAGCAATCATATGCATATGCTACTCTACAGGCATCAGTACTGCGTTTAGCATTCATCAACAGGAAAAGATATGGTCTGGAAATCGAGTCTGTTAAGGAATGAATA
>JZKD02S2359659.1:966006-989800 GCA_000966675.3 Picea glauca
TAATAAAGACAATTTCATAAATTATTATCTTAACTTCTTTTTCAAAAAATAGTTTTAATAAAATAAAATTTGAGAAAATTTTAATATATTTCATTTTAATGTTATATACATCTATTTCTTGTGTGAAATTAATTCAATGAAGAATAAAGCATGGAGAATGAAGAAAATACATTCTCCATTCTCCTAGAATTTTTGATAAAGTAGCTGCTAGGTATGATCATTTATTCCTCCCAGTTCCCCTCCACAATTTACCCGAAAACTATATGAAAAATCTGCCAAAGTTCACAGGAGAGGGAGACTTAACTGCTACTGAACACATAAATTTTTTCAATCAATTCGCAGATATTCTTTGCCTCAAGCACGAGGATGTTTATTCACGAATCCTAGTTCAAAATTTCGAAGGACAAGTGAGAACCTAGTTTCGAGGGTTGCCAATAGCTTCTATAAGAACATATGATGCGTTAGAAAACACTTTTCTCAGACAATGGGGGGAGAGAAAATGTCACTTATATTATTTAATCGAGTTCGGAGCTCTAAGAAAGAAAAATTCAGAAATAGTTCTTGAATTCACTCAGAGATTTAATAAACTATATAACAAAATTCTAGTTGAGGTTAAACCTTCATAACCTGCAGCAAAGGTGACTTTCGTAGGGGATTTTGAGCCCGACTTTGCCTTATTGTTGAGAGAAAGGAGGTATGTCAACCTCACAAGAATGCAGGACGATGCTATATAAATAGAGTCAAATATGATGGCATCGGGAAAGTTAAAATCTAAAATATAAATGGGAAATAAAGAAACCAGATGATTCAAAGAACAAGCAGGACCCTTTGAATCTCAGAGGTCCTCGGAAGATAAGATAGATGACATGGAAAAAATAATCAAAGAATTATCAAACAAAATTTCGAAGATGGAACTAGATCAATCTAAAGTGGATTGGTTCGCTAGAAAATATTTCAGGAGGAACCCTAACCCTCAAATACAACAAAGACAAATTAAAAATGAAGATCAAAAGATTCAGACCCCCTTTAAAAATGAAAATTTTATAGGAGGAGATGACATGAGAGACTTTGAGGAGTTAGAGGAAGATATGCATAATCTTGGCGATGATTGTCAAGAACCTCATTTGACAAGGCAAGATTATGAAAGGTATTTAAACACAGAATACCAGTCTAATATTTATGATAGCATAAATATCACAGAATATTCTACTTATCAAGGAATCACCGATAATATAATGGTCGAGCTCCAACATAAGTATAATTTAAGGCCTAGAGACATAAATATCACAACTTCCGAACTAAAGAAAATATTGTCGAGAAGTAAAGAAAATGAGGCAGATCAACCAGCAGCTGAAACACAGACTCCAGAAACAAAAGCAGCTGAAACACAGACTGCCAAAAGAAAGGTAGCTAAAACACATATTGTCGAAACAAAAATAGCCGAAATGAAAGCAACACCAACTAATAAATCAGAAAAATAGGAGATAGAAATCCAAACCAGAGAAGCAGATAAGACAACAGGAAGTTTTAATCTAGAAAATGAGATTAATAAGATGAAGATCCATGTACCTCTGGTTGAACTGGAAAAAAACCCTATATATAGAAAACAAATTGCCAAAATGATAAAATTTTTGGACATTGAAAGTCATGCAGACGTTATAAATTTAGAATATGATAAACCGATTATAATGTTTAGTCTTCATTTTGAAGGTGCCAAAGATTTTGTCGCTCCTTTCTACATTACGCTAACTATGCATGATCATCTGCTCCATAATTGCATGTTGGATTCTGGAGCCTCCCACAATGTGATGCCCAAATCTATTATGGATAGACTTGGCCTCGAAATTACCAGACCATACAGAGATCTGTATTCTTTTGATTCAAGAAAAGTTAAATGTATGGGTATGATTAAAGATTTAGTGGTTAATCTTGCACAGATTCCTGTAAAAAGTGTTCCAATGAATGTGGTTGTTGTTGATATACCTCCAAAGTATGGCATCTTATTATCTAGGTCTGGGGGTGCCAAACTTGGAGGATCCCTTCAACTCGACATGACATACGCTACAATCCCGATCTTCAGCGGACAGTTCACCTACCCGTATAGAGAAACAAGGTTGGCGTATACAATAAGTGATCCACTAAACCCGAATAATTACCTTGTTTATGTCACAAATCAGGATTTAGGAAACTGTATATAATCGATTGATGATGATTTAGATGAATGTATAGAAGAAAATTGTACAAAAAAAGAAAAAACAGATAAGACAAATAAAACTGTATATAGTACTGGAGTTTGGAAAATGTGTTTCGATGGTGCTTTGTCTTGTGAAGGAGTAGGAGTTGGAGTGTTGTTTGTGGCACACGAAGATGAATTTATTATCCCTTTCTCTTACAGATTACAATGGGATGTCGATAATACTAATAATGTATGCGAAATGAAGCCATGGTCTTAGGATTAGAGGTTTCCAAGAAGTTGAATATTAAAAACTTGGAAGTTTATGGTGATGTGGAATTAATTGTAAGCAGATAAATCGTCAATACCAAGCCAAACACCCGAGGTTGAGGTCTTACATAAATTGTGCCTAGGATCTTATTGAAAAAAAATTCCCATCATTTAATATTCACCACATCCCCAAAACAAAAAATCAACAGGAAGATTCATCGGCCAAAGAAACCATGACGTTTGTACCTCCTACTGTTTTTAAACTGAATTATCACATAGAAATGAGGCACAAACCCTCAATACCAAACAATATACAACGCTAGTAGGTTTTCGAAGATGATGAGAAAATCAAACAATTCCTGGAAATGGTGGATGACTTTGCTGAAATGCATATTGACCAAGAAAATCAGAATGACCCTGCTTGGATCATGCAGGAAGGGGAAGATCCTCAGGAGTTCTGAGATAAGATCGCTAATCACTTCATGTTGGTACTGAAAAATAATCAGATCCCTAAAGGTTTGATTCCCTTGGAAAGATTATTTGATCATGATGGCATTCCCTTAAAGTCTACTTTGGAGCCTCAGCCTAAAGAGGTTGAAGATTGTGATATAGGCACTAAGGAAACTCCTAAGCTGGTAAAAATATATAAATACCTCCCCCCTGAAATCAAAATCAAATATGTTGAGTTACTCAATTAGTACAAAGACGTTTTTTCCTGGTCTTATGATGAATTAAGAACTTATGATACCACCGTAATCGAACATAAAATTCCCCTAAAGCAGGGTGTTAAACCATTTAGGTAGAAGCTCAGACAGATAAATCCCATACTACTTCCTGTGATAGAAAAGGAAGTAAAGAAGCTCCTGGATGCTAAGATCATTGTACCACTCAGGTATTTTGAGTGAGTAGCCAACCTGGTTCTGATCAGGAAGAAAAATGGTGAAATTAGACTATGTGTAGATTTCAGAAATTTAAACAAATCATCCCTCAAAGATAATTATCCATTACCTAAAATGGATCATGTATTGGAAAAAGTGGTCAGAGAAAATAGAATGTCTATGATTGATGGATTTTTAGGCTATAATCAAATTATAGTCCATCAGGATGATAGAGAAAAAACCCCGTTCACCACCCCATGGGGTAACTTTATGTATGATAAAATGTCATCTGGTTTGATGAACGCGAGAGACACTTTCCAACGAGCTATGGACATCGCCTTCGTCGGTGAAAGAGATAAGTTTTTTTTAATTTATCTTGATGATCTAACCAAGTTTTCTAAATCTGATGCAGAGCACCTAGTACACCTCAAGAAGATGTTTGAGAAATGTTGAAAATTCGGTTTGTCTCTTAATCCCAAGAAATCTCATTTTGCAATGCAAGAAGCTAAAATTTTGGGCCATATAGTATCTAGAGATGGAATTAAAATCAACCCGGAAAGGATGGAAGCTATAGATACTATAAATATTCCTAGGAATAGAAAGGAGACCCAGCCATTTTTAGGAAAAAATATTTTTTTAAGAAGATTCATCCCGAACTTCATTGAAATTGTAAAATTGATTACAGATATGCTCGAGAAGGACAACAAGGTCAAATGGATGACCAAAGCCAAAAAATCATTCAAACACATCAAAAATTTTATAGGTGAAGCACTAGTGCTGGAAAGCCCGGATTATCTGAAAGAATTCTTGATTTTCTCATTTGTCTCTGAACACACTATCATGGTTGTGCTCTTACAAAATAACGATGAAGGTTTTGAGCAACCGATAGCATTTTTTAGTAAAAGTCTCCAAGATGATGAACTAAAATATGATATATTGGAAAGATAGGCATATGCAATGGTGAAAGCCCTCAAAGATTTCAAAACTTATGTGATCCATTCTAAGATAATTGCTTATGTACCTACCAGTGCTATCAAGGATATATCGGTTCAGCCAGATAGTGATGGAAAAAGGGGCAGATGGTTAGCCAAGATTCAAGAATTTGATTTGGAGCTGAAACCAACAAAGCTCGTCAAAGGACAGGGTTCGGCTAAGCTTCTAGCCGAATCTAATTTCAGAGCACTTGGAATAAACAATCTACAAGCTTACGAAGAAATTCCAGATATAGAATAATTCTATGATCAAATACTTACAACTCAAATCCGGGAGAAGTTCTCTTCTTTAGCTTGGTATAAAGACATAGTCTCTTACCTTCTAACTCTGCAGTGCCCAGACGATATGACTCCTTCCAAATCTAGAACGTTGAGATTGCACACAGTAAAATATTGTATCATGGATAGCCAGTTATATTGGAAGGATCCTTTGGGATTTTTACTAAGATATTTAGTAGAATCCAAAACGGAGAGAGTCATAAATGAATTTCACGAAGGAATGTGTGGAGGACATCACGCATGGAGAGAAACGGCCTATAAAATCCTGAGAGAAGGATATTATTGGCCTAAATTATTCACTGACGTGAATGCTAAAGTCAAAGCCTGTAACCCCTACCAACTATTTTCAGGAAAGAAAAATATTCCCGCATTACCCTTGGTCCTAGTTAAAACAGAAGCTCCATTTCAATAATGGGGGTTGGATTTTATCGGTGAAATCAATCCACACTCTAGCACACAACACAAAGGGATCCTGACCGCTATATATTATTTCACTAAATGGGTAGAATCCATTCCGACCAGAAATGCTACGGACTCAGTGGTGATAAATTTCTTGGAGGAAAACATTATCTAGATTTGGTTGTCCTCAGAAGATAGTTACAGATAATGCCCAAGCATTTAAATCTATGGTGATGGTTAGTTTTTTCCAAAATTACAATATTGTATTGGGCCATTCCACAACTTTCTATCCTCAAGGCAATGGATTATTTGAATCATCAAATAAAATCTTAATCACCACAATTAAAAAGAACAAAAATAAGAAAGCCTGGCATGTGCATTTGAAATATGCTTTGTGGGTGAATCGGATAGGCACTAAGAAATCGATCGAGATGTCCCCTTTCCAAATGGTGTATGGGACTGACGTGGTACTACCCATAAACCTGGCTCTACCTATAATGAAACTCTAGCAAGACGAAAATGAAAATCCAAATCATGTCACCAGAAGAATAAATCAATTGATTGAAGTCCAACAAAATAGGGTTGAAGTGGATGAAAAACTCCAGAAGTATCAAGATAACATGAAAGCCCTGTTTGAACAAAAAGATAAATATAGGGAATTCCTCCCTGGTGACCTAGTTTTAAAGTGGGATGCTAGGAAGGAAGATTTAGGAAAACATGGAAAATTCGACCATATCTGGTGTGGAACTTTCAAAATCACAGCTTCTGAAGGGAAGAATTCATTTTTGTTAGAAAATCTGGATGGTAAAATCCTTAACATCCCTATCAATGGGCGTTACCTCAATCATTTTATGGAATAATCAGTTTCCAAACTCTCACTTTATATACCGGTTTGATTTCTTTGTTTTTGATTCACATTTTTTCATTTCTTCGGTAAGTTTTTACTTTCACTGTAAATAAAACCATGTTAATTGATTTTATAAAAACAAAAATATAAAAATAAGTAACACATAGAGTTTTGGTCTACATAAGTTCCTGACATTCTTCATGTTATTGTCATGAAGGATACTTGTCGATAGTCGAGAGATAAGAGATATCAGAAATCGACAATCATGTATCATAACATCGGCTTTCTCTCGAAACAGGTGATAAACAAATAGTTTACTTGGCTGAAAATATAAGAGTAAATCTAAGGTATGAGCTTCTACCCTGTTTAAATTTTCAAAGAAATATCACTTAGTATGACAGAGGTCTCATATGCACAAATATTGTCACCTAATCTATAACCAGAGGAATGAAAAATTACGTTTTAATTGTCAAGAGTTTTCTTTGGATAAAATAAAAATGAAGTAAAACTTATAATGAAAAACAAACAATAAGAAGACCTTAAAGAAAAAGTTTCAAGGATCAATTAATAAGTTGCATAAGGGTGACTGTGCTTATAATAGAACATTTGAATCCTCTTTTTGTTCCCCTTCTTATTCTCAAGTTGTATTTTCATATGATTCTTGATATCATCCCATGGTCTTCATAGAGGAAAAACGGGTCTCACCTTAACTTTGAAAAATCACAAACATATATTCAAAACGAGAATAGGAAAAAAATTCTTATGATTACTCTAACTTTAACTGAATAAAAAAGTATGTCTAGAATAATCATAACTATCTTAGCCCTTCTAACAGGTTTAAACTGATTAGTTTTGCTCAAGGAAAGTCCTTGGAAAATAAAAACTCCCCATGAGAACTTCCCTGTAGGTGAAGGTGTTTTGAAGGTCAGGAGAGGAATAGTCCAGAGTAATCAAAGTGAGTTGACAGACCTCTATTTCTAAATTATAAACAAATATCATCCCTGGTATATTATATACAAATTGATTGCCCCCACTTCATGTTTTAAAAGAAAAAAATAAGACAGATGGTGAAACGAGATTCATAAAATGATTGCCCCCATCTAGTCCAAAAAAGAGATGATGAAAGGAAATTCATTAAATGATTGCCCTCATCTCAGCATTGTAAATGCAAAATTACTAATTGAATTGGTGAAAGGAAATTCAATGTGGGAATTAGATAACTTCACTGGGGTACTGAACATGCTCGTTGGCAGTGAAGCAATGTCTATGATATATGCAAGGTTGTTATAGATGAATTATAATGTACTTTGGTAACTAGTTATCTTTTCAACTAGATATACATTCTAAGATAACACGAGACTCCCTGACTAAAAACATTAAAATTTCTTTGCCTTGATGTGAACAAAATTTGGTAGAATGGTTAATGTTGTTTTGATTATCTTAAGAAAATATGAAGTCAGTTTTAAAAAAGGTAAGCCATTTATAAGCCTAAGATCGAGATCGGTGAATGAATAAGTTTTGAAAGTTTTCAGAGATATGGATGAAGTCCAACGTCCTTCTGTGTGTTCTTTTTAGAATGTGTTTCACATAAATGCAATAATGAATCCATTTGCCCAATAAAGGCACTTGGTCTACTGTTCTTCGATGTCTCACAGGGAGACGCAATCCCTAGATGGAGCCTATGTTGGAACACATATATTTTTATAAGCTTTAGACCTTCAATAGATTTTTATTCTCGTTTAAATAAAATAACGTGCGCTTGAGTCTCACCGTTGATGAAGTCTCACATCCAATAAAATGATCCTAAAGTCTTAAAGGTTATGGAGCTGCCTACTCGTTAACGAGTCAAACCACTAAAGACTACTTTCAAAATGTCAGGTTTCGGAGTTTCGCGATACAAGCATCTCAACATGTAGCAACTCCAAAGTCCCGATAGCGAAAATTGTGAAACTGTCTTAAGCATTAAACCAGGTTAATTAAGGATTAAGAACAATTAACAATTAATAAATCTTATCGCAATTTCACATTTCGGGGATCCTAGCATATAGTGACTATCAATATACTGAGACCCGAAACCCCAAAATCTTTTGATATTAATCATGATTAATTAAAAGGGTTAAACGCAATTAAAATTAGTTGATCACATTGCGATTTGACATTTCGTAAGTTGTAGCTCAGGCTGTTATAAGATCTCTCGAGAGTCGAAATTGTAAAATGTACTTAATAATAAGTATGATTAACTGATGCTTTAACAAAGATTATCTTTTAATTAATCCATCGCCTAATGATGACTCGGATAGATTCAAATTCCGTATGTGCTTTTCCCGAGCATGAACCACCAAAAAAATAAATGAGATTAATAATTCACTTATGACAATCATTCCAAATAAGATTTTGAGCCACCGCTTGAATCTGATTCATTAAAGAAAGTAAATACTCTGTCAGTAAATGTATTGGTTGATCTATGCAATTAAAAGAAAAGAGTTGTGAGTTTGAATTTCATTATATGTTTCTAGTGAGCAGTAAGTTTTCCCAGCTAAAGGATTTTACACTTTTCCTGTGATAGATAACAGAGTTCAAAAGTCTGATACCATGGCTCCACAGAAAGGACCTAAAATGACTGGTGAAAGTTCGAGCCAGAGCACAGATTTCCTCTCCAACACCTCACCCAGAAACATAGACATTGTTAAATCTTGGATGCAAATATCCAATATTATTTAGTATGAATTGGTAAATTTCCTAGACAATTCAAGTGAGAACGAGAAGGAAGACCTAGCTACCAAATACAAAATTGTTGCACAGTCAGAATTACACACGATAGCGGCGAGGCCTATGCTCTTTCCTTACAATGATATGATCGGTTGGGCGCTGGAGCACATGGATATTCCAACCAGAACCATCTTCAATTCACAAAAATTTGTAGTCGGATATTTCCGACATGAACATCTACAGGCAATGTACAGATTATCTCTTGAACCCAATTTCATTTACAACGCCAGTTTCCTAGTCAACTTTAACAAGAAGGAATGTGACCAATATGGAAAAAACCTTCTTGATTTAGTTAAGGACTGGTATTCTCGCCCTAAGAAGTTTAGAGTTGATTCCCATGGCGTATATGCAGTTGTCACACTAGAACCTCACATAATGTATATAGAAATGATGATGTGTAGACTCTACGGGAAAGAAAACACGACACACTTCCATTTAACGTGGGTGCCAATTATACACACAGTAGAAGAAGGGTATTCTCTCGATTGGGCCAAGATATTTTCAGACGACTTGGTCAGAGAAATTACAGAGTATCAATCACTAAAAACCAAAGGGAAACCGGCCCCATTTTTTATGTCATCTTATATCATGGATGATGTCTGTTTCATGATGCCTTTTCCTTTAATGGATTGGATCTGAACTCCCAATAATGTCGAACCCATACATACTTATCATTCGAAACTTTGAGAGGACAAGGTGAAGGATTTGTTGTACGAAATCTGCAACTGGGTGGTGATGTCGATGCACATTGCTATATATGGCTACCCACCTCCTAGGATTTCCGAAAAAGTCGTGACTAATCTAGGCAGAATAGTAGACTGGTATATTGAAGAACATTTCTCCTACATCAGGGTTTTTGGCTGTTCGGTCCCCCCACATGCTCTACCTCAATTTTTACTAGATCGACTAGTGTGCCAAGAGGTAGAACATCAAAATGTGCTTGGACTGATTAGTAAGGAACTGAAAGTAGTACATAAAAAGGTATGGTCATCTTTTCCATTACATATTGGTTCATTTTCTCTACTAGATTTTGGCCATTCGAAAGTGAAGGCCGCGACCCTGGGAGAAATCAAACTGGTTGATATTGATTTCAAGAGGCACGATCCACAGAAGATCATAAGTAACCACATGGCTAGTTGCAATTTAAAATGATATGAACATGAAGATTCTCCCGAGGACGAAATGTTCCAAGGAGCGAGGTCTTATTAATAGGTCCTGATTCGAGTTCGATCTCTATCGCTAGATAAAATGGCTGAATTTTATAACTATCAGAGACAAAGTCTACCTAAGGTATTACAAGGAGAAATCCAGAGGCCTCCAGATACACTACAAACATAGACCCAAGGTTTGGAGACAGTGAGTTCTAGCAGACAAGAAAACCAAGAAGAATTGGAGAAGACTGAGGTGTTGACTTAGAAAGAAGACAACACAGAGACAAATGTATAAGGTGATCAAGATACAGAGAAAAATGAGAAATTTACAAAGAGGGGAGAAGAAGGACCGTTTTCTACACCAGGAAAATCATCTACGGACACGGTCGGGAAACATTTGTCCACCGAAATTGGCAGCCCCATCCAGTTTGTCACACCATTGCAGTTCACAAGAGGAAACCCCGATGTAGAGGTAATGTTCATAGAATATTTCACACCCATCTCAACTGAAGAGATACCTCCTTCAGATTTCTTTTTTAGCAAGAAAAGAAAGGATGTAGTGAAGAGAGAAATGCACCAGAGGGAAGGTGTAGTTGTCAAGAGACACAGGATGCTACTTCATGGAGAATCTTTGGAGGAGGTAGACTTCACTAAAGAAGTAGTAGGTTCATTGGGGGATTTTGCAATAACCAACTAGTTTTCAATCGGAAACCTAAAGGAAAGATTGAAGCAAAAAGAGATACTAATAGGTCAATTGCAGAATCAAATAAGAACTATAGAAAAGAATGTCATAAGTGAAGTCAACAAAGGTCTTGAACAGGCTAGAGCTAGTGATAGACAAGGAATTCAATAGCTAAAATCCAGTCTTGACGAGAAGCACAGGAATGTACAGGTGAGTGAAGGGCAGGCCATTCAACAAAGTGAATTGGTGAAGCAATTATAGACCAAGGTGAAATTAACTGAGAACATGGTTATAGATATAACCATTTTTCAAGAACATGCATTGGGGGTACGTAAGAAACTGGAATCAGTGCAACGAATCCTTTTAGACAAGGTGGAAATGATCCAAAATCATTTTCGGATGGTGAACGAATCATTGGACAATATTTGTTTTAGAGAAAGAGAGCCTACTGTAGCTCAGACCACTTTTCAAGAATCGTTTGTGTCATCGTCCAGAGAAGAAATGTCTGTAGTTCCCAGGTTGTCTTTTTCAGAGAAGGTCAGAGGTGACATAATATTAAAGACCTGGGGAGCCAACATAGCCAAAAGTAAAAGAACGACTAAGGAAATCAAAGAGGCTTGTGAAGAATCTTTTCACTCACTAAATAAAGAGTCATTAAGCCTCGGAAAAGATGATCATTCCGAAGTACTGGGACAAATTGACATAGGAAAGCATCAACTTGATATCAAAACAAGGTTAGAACAAGCTCAGAATGAAATCTTATAGCTAAATCAGGTCGATATCACTCAGATAGATAGATGGTTGGTGAAACCTAATTTGCAGCTACAGTAAATGACTTCAGAAGAGAAAAGAATGGAGGACGGATTGCCACAATTAGAAAATAAATTGAATATTTTTTAAGAAAAGGATGTGACAGAACCCTCCAGACTAATAGCACAATTTGTAGGCAGGTGTGTCGAATGTATTGAGCGACGAAAAGGAAGTACCTCAAAGAACCAATGAGGTAACCTGTGCACATCATCTGTACAGGTCACGATTAGAGACTATTTGTGTCTGAACTGGGAACGAGAAAGGAAAAAACCTCTTCCAACATGAGAAAGAGACAGAGGAGAAACAAGCGAAGCGTTCCAAATTTCCCATTTTGTAACCACTACTATTTAGAAATAAAGAGGATTCCAACTGCTTAGGGTTGAAAATATTTTTTATAAATATATATTTCTAAGATTAAACAAAGGTTGCTTCTTGGCATATTGTAACTAAGAAAGCTCATCCTTTGTGAGTATTAATACAAGTGCAGACATGGATTCCAAATTTTGTGTTGTTTGATTTATGTGCTTTCTTTGTATTCCATATCTCTGGTTTTATTTATGTTACTCCTTGATAAGTGAATGATCACAATTTAGTACAACATCTACTATGATTATATTTCATTTAGTTATCTGATAGTGAACAGTTTTTCCTCTGTATTTGCTACTAGAAAATACAAGACCTGCAAGCTACTTGGATCACTACATTATATATCCTATCAGGGGTGCATTCCACTCTTTCTTCTACTATAAATAAAGTAAGATTATTCTATCATTGATGCCCTAATTTTTTTAATAGTTTGTAAGTTTCTCCCTTCATCACTCCTTTTGATAAATTGACTCAGACGACAAAACACAACCTCTGTTCTGTTCAACTATTAATTTAATTTGAGGATTTTTTTGTTGCATAACTAACGGAAGAAAAAGCACTTTAAAAATCATTCCTTAATTCCTGATGCCTAAAATTATACTTTGAGCCTTAAGTTTAATCTTAGGAACAATAGGAGACATGCATAATCATTAATTATAGTGTTCCTTTTCTCTCATTAATCCCAGGTAACCCACAATTTCAAAAACACTTGCTCGCATTTCCGATTTAGGGAAACATGATACTTTGCATCCCCTTCATTTTTACTCTGCATTTCCTCTGTTTTTCCTTTCCACCATGCCGAACCTCCATGAAGCATCAGAAGAGGCCTAACTAGAAGTCTCCAGGACATGAGGAAGAAGCCCCTAATGCTTAATCCATCTCCTATCTCAAGATCAGATCAAATCTCTATACTGGAATAGGATATCCTAGTCTCCCGTAACAGAATGCTATTACAATAGTTGAAAGGGTGTTGAGTGAGGTGTTGTTGTTGCGGCTGGAGTAACAGCTTCTTTATTTATCTCTTGTTACTGTTGTTGTAAGTTGTCTCAGCATCGCAAATCGCGGGCTGTTTCGGCAACGGGATTTGTGTTCTGACTATTTCAGCAATATGGTCTCACACAGCAGCGATGGTTAATTCTGGCTCAAGGTGCGGTTGTTGTGGTCGATGTAACAACTATGAATTATTGTTTCAACATTGTAGACCACAGAGAGTGTGATTTGTTGTTTCAGCATTGTAGACCACAGAGATTGTAATAGATTATTCTTGTGTGAGTTGTTGTTTCAGCATTGTAGACCACAGACTATTTCAGCCATGGGGTTTGCGTTCTTTTAACTATTTCAACAACGGGCCTTCAAACAACAATAATAATCTGCAGTTCGAACTGTTTCAACACTTATGTATTTATGATCAACGGTTAAGTATGAGAGTAATGTAAAATTATATGCAAAATGAATTAAACATATAGTAAAGAGAAGAGACGTTATATACCTTTGGAAAGATAGGGTAAGGTGATAATGTGAGTTTAAATGTGAGTGAGAAAAGGATGTAATGGTAGCAAAAAGTGTGAGCAAAAAGGTACATTACAGGGTCCTAACATCCCCCCCAATTGAAAAGGTTGCATGTCCTCAAGCAACTTCACTCTGAATCAGAATCCGGATACTGACTCTGTGCATGCAAATTGCTTAGGCAGTAGTTGTGGAAGGTACTGTCTGTTGGGGCTCTAAACCCTTGAACCTGTTGTAGCCTTTTCCAAGCTGTTGTTTCAACCTTTTTGGGCAGCTTATGATGAAGTTGATATTTCTCTACTGGCATCCATAAAATAGGAAAATGAAATTGATACCCTATCTAGCTTTCAGCACAATGCTGAACACATTTGATGTATCCGAGAGATTGTTATCTCAAGATTAGTGGGGCTAAAAGGATTGTGATCTTGCCTTTTTTTAGAATATTGTTGCCAAAACATGTTGTTTTCTTTTAGGGCAGCAATATCTGTGGATTCGATGGACTGTTGACAATCCTGAAGCACTGTGGACTGTAGTTGTCGGATATATTGAGTCATCCCTAGTTTCTTCAAAAACTGATAATACTCTGCAACAAAAGCTACAACGTTTTGTGGTTCTGGCCATATCCAGAGAAGGTGGTTGTCCTCGTTATGCTTGGCAGCTAAGAAGTCATTCTTCCATGTAATCTGGTTGTTAAGGAAGGAGGTGAGTGCCCGAATCTGGATATCACCGACGAGAGGGTTAAGGTTAAGTTGTCGACTCTCAGGGATGGCCTCATTATGAAGATATGCCTCGCATAATAGATGTTGATCACTAGTGGAGGCTTCTGCAAAAGTTTTAACAAAATCTGTTGGATTGATCACTGCATAGGGTCTGCCTTCTTTGATTGATTGAATCTAAAAAATGTAAGTCGTTCTATGAGAAATATAGAGTAATTTGAGGATGGTTGCCTGGTAGCCAATAATTTTTGTGCCAAGTCAAACATCAAGAGCAATTTGGCTTTTATCTCTTTATTTTGTTTCTTAAGGGCATGGGATTCCTGGTGTGTCTGCTCCACTGCTTCCCAGTTTGAATAGATATGGTTTAGCCAGATTAGTCTATGTTCCTGCAGGCTTTTGGCCTGTGTAACAGCAGACTCTTTCTTCCATTTGTCCATTATTTCCTGCTCATCCCATGGTTGAGTTTGTGTTTCAGCATCGTAGGTGATATGGTGAGGTAGGGTCTGCGTGACTTGTTCCACAAGGGTGTGGGTATTGATCTGGCTAGGAGGGGCAGATTCATCAATAGGCAATGTTTGTATAGCTTTATTAACAAAAACAGGGGCTTCTGATTTGACAATTGTTGTAGGCCAGGGTTCATTTTTAATTTTGGCAGGTCCTGTTGGTTCTTGTGTAACAACAGGGTTTTCTTCTTTGACTGCAAAAGTCGCAGGTGGAGGGGAAGCTCCTAGCATTGGAATTTGAATGAATTTGTAGCCTTCTTGGTAATAGATGTCCCCACATTGACTGCACATGTACTCTCTACACAGATTCTCTGTTGTATTTTCCTCTGTCACTATGCGAGCTAGGGTGTACAATTTCAGTTCCTTCTCATATGCTTCCTTTGTCGTGACTAGATCTTGCTTGTAGGATTCCAGTTTAGACCTTAGGAACTCATTTTCTTGTAAGACAGAGGCCATTGTTGGTTCTGGAAGAGGGGTGACTGTTTCTTGTGTAACAGTCACAGTCACACTAGGTGGTTCTTTTGGAGCAACTACAGGATCGACTACTGATTCTTGTATTTCATCTTCTTGATGTAGAGAAAGTAATGTTGCAGCACCCTGGGCATCTGATTCCTGTATCTCGGTAATAATATCAGCAGCTGGTTCTTGTGTTTCAGCTGTAGCTGGTTCTTGTGTTTCAGCTGTAGCTGGTTCTTGTGTGATAGCTATAAATGGTTCTTGTGTTTCAGCTACTGAATGAGTAGTTGGTTCTTGTGTTTCAACTACTAAATGGGTAGTTGGTTCTTGTCTTTCAGCTACTGAATGAGTAGCTGGTTCTTGTGTTTCAGCTACTGAATGAGTAGTTGGTTCTTGTGTTTCAGCTACTTGATGAGTAGCCGATTCTTGTGTTTCAGCTACTTGATGAGTAGCCGATTCTTGTGTTTCAGCTACTTGATTTGAAACGGATGATGTCGCAACACACTGGGCCTCTGGTTCTTGTGTTTCAGTTCCCGTGGGTGGAATAGGTAAAGATTCCGGAATTTGGGAGGTTGGAGGTGTACGGGGTTTTAACCGAAGTGTTGGGGGTTTAGGGCAGTGGCAGTAGTGGTTGTTCTTGTTGATTCCCTTGTTCGTTTTCTTTGTAAAAAGGGAAGAAAAAAGGGAATTTGTTTTTGTTTGCGTGGGGGCTTTTCCTCAGTAATGGGATAGGGAGAGTTGTCTGGCTCAGAATCATCGCTAAGGATATGAATGGCAGGAGTGGATGATTCTGGTAAAATGTGGGACGAGCTTGGTATGGTAGGGAGGTTAATTGGATTAATTGGGTCTGTAGTCATACTATTAGGTACTTCCGGAGGGGCTGGAGGGTTTTGTGATTGTTGTTCCTGAAGATTTTCAAGGTAGTCAATAGCTTCTTGGGGATTTATGGGTGGGTTTTTTAGGGGAGGGTTTTGTTGGGAAAAACCCTTTTGGATAAGTAGTTGAGTGAGACAATGTTGGGTGAGGGAAAGGGTGGGATTTTTAGGCTTTTTACAGTAGTGCGACATATTTTTAAGACATCCTACCAGATAATAAGGAATTTTAATCAATCTAGCATGTCGTAAGTGAGACAACATGACAAAATCGTACGGGTAGACTACCTGGTATCGGCCTTCACAGGTAAGGTAGTGCTTGACAAACTTTGCAACTTTCGGCCATGGAAGCGGCAACGAGCTAAGTCAAACACCCCGACCTTTAGGCTCAATTTGTTCCCCTGGCAAGAATAAATCCTGCTGGGCATTAAGGATGATATGTTTGCGGCTGAACCAACAAATACCATTGGCAGGGAGACCCAAAACCTGTAATATATCCTCTTTTTTAACTGGAATCCAAACCCCTTGAACAATGGAATGATCTGCCTGGAGATTACGAGCAAATTGCAGAACCTATTGTTGGTCAAATCCCTGGAGCCTCTGAAAATAACCCAGCCATCCTGCCTGCAAAAAATGTTGATAGACTTCTGGATATAGCTCTAACAGGGTTGTCGTGGCGGGTTCATATCATATAACAGGGCCTCCCATAGCTAACAGCTCAGTAAAATTCACCGTCAGAGAGTCGAGTAACTGCTTCTATGCAGAGTGAGTTTTTCGGGTGAAGGCATGCAAATGGTGGTGAAACAAACAAAAGGATGGTAAAAAGGAATGATGGTGGTTGATTCGTGTGAAATGATGGTCTAAAAGTTCGATATTTCCTCCCCCCCCTCAAGTATGGCTAATAATGATTTTACATGAGTGGTAATAATGAGTTGGAATCTTCTCATTAACTATAGTTCAATTGTATTTACATATAAAGTTTACATACCTCATCTTTACCTTTTGATCCGTACTTCAAATAGAATATAGTTCCTGTCCATAATAGTTCTGCAGTATCCATGGCGGAAACTTTTGATTTGTTAGAGGAATTGTATCAAGGATTTGTTTACTAGAAGGAAAAAATGTAGTATGAGAACGCAAAAGCTTATTGACAGAGAATGCTGAAAAGTTGGTGTTTCAGCAACAGGGAAAGAATAGAGAAATGTTTGCTAAATGGTGATGTTGTAGAGTACTGTTGAGGAAGTGGTGTTTCGGCAGTGACGACATGTTTGTTGAGTAGTGTTGTTTCAACAACAAGGAGAAGGGAGAAAAATTGTTGAACGGTGGGCGGAATAGTGGTGTTTCAGCAATGGGGAAAATGTGAAAATTTGTTGAACAATGGTGTTTCAGCAATGGGGGAAGAATGTGAAAAATTGTTGAACAGTGGTGTTTCAGCAATGGGAAAAACAAAAGGGCGAGAAATTGTGGAACAATGGAGTTTCAGAAGTGGGGCGAAAGGAAAAAAGTTGTTGAACAGTGGTGTTTCAGCAATGGGGGGGAAAATGTGAAAAATTGCGGAACAGTGGTGTTTTAGCAATGGGGGAAGAATGTGAAAAATTGTTGAACAGTGGTGTTTCGGCAGTGGGGAAAGGATGTGAAAGATTGTTGAACAGTGGTGTTTTAGCAATGGGAAGAGAAAGGTGAGAAATTGTGGAGCAGTGGTGTTTTGGCAATGGGGGAAAGGAAAAAAGTTGTTGAACAGTGGTGTTTCAGCAATGGAGAAAGAGCAAAACGTTGTTGAACAATGGTGTTTCAACAATGGGGAATCTTGCCTCTTCTTGAAGTAAGATCGTCCTTTCTTATTAGGCCTTTACTTTGATTGAGAATCTGCAAAAATCCATTGTAACATGGTATTTCTTGACAGGGATTATTAGTAAACAAAATCTAATCTAATACTAAAGAAATTAAATAAAAAAGAATTAATTGCAGTGAGGGGTAGGGGCCCCTTCTAAAAAGAGGTAATGATATTCTTCCACACATGTAGCCTTAAAATCTTCTTTGGAAATAGGGCGTTGGTACAGAGGGAGTCGATGACCATTTACAAATAACGGTTTTTTAGAGTCATCGATTGTGAGGAGCCTTACTGTTCCATTGGGGAAAACAGTGTCTACTTCGTAAGGTCCAAGCCATCTTGTACGTAGTTTCCCTTGAAATTCATTAAACCGATAATCATATAGTAAGGCCCAATTATCTTTTTGGAATTGCTTATGCTTGATAGTTCTGTCATGCCATTTTGATCTTTGTTGTTCAATCATAGTTGTCTGGTGAATGGCATCTAGTCTTTTTTCATCCAATTCATTAAGTTGTTGCAACCTAGTTGTCTGTGCATCGGTCAAGTCAAGGTTGACAGCTAAAGCAGTCCTTAAGGTTTTGATTTCAAATTCGACAGGAAAGACGACACTTTTTCCATAAACTAATTCATAGGGAGAGAATCTTGTAGTATTTCTCCAGGTAGTTCTATAGGCCCATAATGCTTCGGGGAGCTTGTCGGACCAGTCCTTTCTGTTTTCCTTCACTATTTTTGTGAGAATGGCTTCTATTACTTTATTTGTACTTTCCACCTGTCCATTGGCTTGGGGGTGGTATGTTCTAGTCATTCTATGATGAATATGATAGTTTTGAAGGGTGGCTTTAAAACCATGAGAAGTGAAAGGAGGTCCCCCATGTGTAACTAATTCTCTTGGCAATCCAAATCTGATGAAGATATCTTCAAATAGGAAATCTAGAACTGCTTCTTCAGTTGCTCTATGGAGTGCTTTAGCTTCCACCCATTTGGTCATATAATCTGTGTAGACCGCTATGTAAACTTTTTGATTGGATGGGGGGTTAATGGGTCCTACAAAGTCTAAGGCCCATATTTCGAATGGTTTAAGTACTATCTGGGGGTTTAATGTCATTTCATCTCCATGATTAGGTTGGCCCATTCTTTGGCAGCTATCACAGGCCCAGACATATTTCTTTGCATCTTTAAAAAGTGAGGGCCAATAATACTCCATCCGGAGAATTTTATGTGTTGTTCTCTTATC
Source organism: Picea glauca (assembly GCA_000966675.3). Taxonomy (NCBI): domain Eukaryota; kingdom Viridiplantae; phylum Streptophyta; class Pinopsida; order Pinales; family Pinaceae; genus Picea; species Picea glauca. The sequence continues at coordinate 984,741 of JZKD02S2359659.1, forward strand.
AGCAAAATGCCCTCCGCAAGGGCCATCATGACAAGCTTTTAGTAGATCATAAACCTCATCTTCTCTAATGCACCTTCAGATTTCTTGATCAAGTCCTGTGTGGAAACGACACCCACTTATCCAGCTATACCGAGCACTTTGTTGAATGATTCTTCTTTTCTCCCGGTGGGATAGGTGTGGTGGTAACTTCCCTGCAACCAAATAGTTAGCAATGTCTGCATACCATGGTGAGTGAGAAGATACTGCAAATAGATATTCATCAGGAAAGGAATCATCTACTGGAGTATTATCATCAGGTGTTAACCGAGAAAGGAAATCAACAACTACATTTTCTTTTCCTGGTCTATCTACAATTGTAATATCAAATTCTTGTAATAATAGTAACCATCTAGTGACTCGAGCATTTGTGATAGATTTGTTCATTAAATATTTGATAGTTGAGTGATCAGTATGGACAAGAGTAGGGTAGCCAGTGATGTAATGTCGAAATTTATTAATAGCATAGATAACTGCTAGGAATTCCTTTTCGATAATTGTATATTTAAGTTCAGCAGGAGTCATATTCTTGCTGATGAAGTAAATATCATAAGGGATATGATTTTCTTCTTGTCCCCGGATAGTTCCTATTGCAGTATCTGAAGCATCGGAGGATATATGAAAGGGAAGTGTCCAATCAGGTCCTCTTAAAATAGGGGTTGTAGATAACTGATGTTTAAGTGTATTGAATGCTTCCTGGCAAGGGTTAGTCCACTTGAATTCAACATTTTTCATCAGTAACACAAACAGGGGAGAGGCTATTTTGGAAAAAAAATTAATGAATCTTTTGTAGTATCCAACGTGTCCTAGGAAGCTTCTCACCTCTATTTGGGTTTTGGGAATAGGAATATTTTTAATGACTTTTATCTTGGATGGATCTACCTGGATTCCTTGAGATGAAATAAAATGTCCAAGCACTATTCCTTCACTCATCATCATATGACATTTTTTTGTATTTAAGGAGAGGTGGGCTTGTATACATCGTTTAAGTACTTTCTCAAGGTTTTGTAGTGATTCCTGAAAAGAAACACCATAAGGGGTGAAATCATCCATAAAAATTTTCATAGAGTCATTAAGCATATCAGAAAAGATTCCTATAACTGCTCTTTGAAAGGTTGTTGGTGCATTACATAGTCCAAATGGGAGAACTCTATAAGAAAAGGTTCCCCAAGGGCTAGTAAAAGTGGTTTTATCTTGGTCTTGAGGTGCAATTTTGATCTGATTGTACCCACTGAAACCATCTAAAAATGAGAAAAATTTCTTCCCTAACAAACTGTCTAACACCTGATCAATGAATGGTAATGGAAAGTGATCTTTTTGAGTGGCTTTATTTAAGGCTCTGTAATCTACACATACTCTCCATTTTCCGTTTTTCTTAGGAACTATTACTAATGGGGAAACCCATTCACTGTCCGATATAGGATATATAAACCCTGCATTGAGAAATTTTTGAAGTTCTTCTTTAAGGATTTCTCTTAAATTAGGGTTCATTCGTCGTTGAGATTGGCATATCGGTCGACAATATTCCTTGATATATATACAATGAGTACATAATTTGGGAGAGATTCCTTTCATATCTATATAGTCCCATGTGAATGCTTCTTTATGTTCAAGAAGTAACTTCATTAATTGTTGTGTTTCAGCATCTGTCAGGTTGGGGTTTATGTTCAGTGTTTTGCCAGGTTCAATTTCTACTGGTATGCTTTTAGAAGAGATGTTGGCAGATGTTTGAGGTGGGTTTTCAGAGACAAGGTTTTCCTGATTATCTGACTCCAAAAGTGCAGCTAGCTGGTTGTGAGTTTCTGGAGTCACGGAGGAGGGTTCACAAATAAAATTATTAATTACTTCATCCTCAGTGGCATCTTTAAGGCTTAAGGATTGTCTGATAGTCAAGATGGGTTGAGTAAGTTGGTCATCAAAGTCTACCCATACAGAATTATCATTATTAATCAAGGGTGTAGCATGAGGGTAGAGGGTAAGCTTTTTAGTCTCGTAACCATTGGAAATTGTCATTGAGCCTGATCTACAGCTGATAAAAGCATCTATTGTGGCTAGCCAAGGCCTGCCCAGAATTAAAGGGTGGCCCCCCAACTTTGTTTTATGTTTTAATACCACAAAGTCAGCTAGATAATTCCAGGATTCCACTGAGATAATTAGGTCTTTAATGACTCCCTCTGGTTTAATTGTAGAACGGTCAACTAATTCTAGGATAGTTGGGGTGTCTCTGATTTCATTCTGTAATTGTAACAGTTGTGAGGTTTCCAGAGTCATAATATTGATAGCGGCACCTAGGTCTACCATGACTCGAGGGATTATCGTTTCTCCAATTTGTACTGAGACGGTAGGGTGGCCAGGATCACCATATTTAACTGGGGGAACTTTACCTGACATTAGTGCAAACAAGTCACCCATGACATGAACTGTAAGGGGATCTTTAATTTTCCTACCAGGTTTCTTAACACAAATGTCTCGCATAGTCCTGGCATAAATTGGTACATCTCAGAGTGCTTGTAATAGAGGAATTTTGACATAAAGGTTTTGTAATTACCCTAGAAGATTGAAAGCAAGTGGCTCAAGTGTTTTAGTCAAAGCTAAATGCTCAAGAAATGGTGGTTTTGTTGTTTCAGCAGCAGTGTTAGAGGATGATTGTACCTCTTCAGGTACATCATGCTCTTTTGTTTCCTCTTTATCAGAAGAGGTAACATCATCTATGATAGGTTCTACTATTCTCCCAGATCATAAATGAATATCATTGCATTGCACAGGGAGAAGAGAAAATGTAGGCTAGTTATGGATATCAATGCACTGCACAGCTTTATTATTGGGGTTAGGGTTAGGTTGTACAGGTAGTTGGGGTCTCATCATTTGATTTTTCATTGGAGTACTTGATAGTAAGGAGAGTGGTTGCATAAATTGTGATTGAGGTAATTGGTTTGGGAACGGGGGTTGTTGCCCCCTCCAATTTGGATTCCATTGGTTCAAATATGGTTGTTGTTGTTGTGGAGGCCAAGGAGTCCACATTGACGGATCAACAAAGGGAGGGTTAGTTTGTTGCATGGGTGGGTAATTCATTTGATTTAGGTATTGCATTTTATTATAGGGAGGTTAATTAATTTGATTAAAAGAAGGATAGTTATTCCAACGATTAGAAGGTGTAAATGGCATATTAGGATTCATACCTTGTCCCCGCGGTTCCCATTGCCTTCTTTGTGTCAGTAGATAGACAACTTCAGCTTCTTGATCAGTTGGTTGTAATGCTTCCTTGATCCCTGGTAAAGAAGGACATTGTTGAGTTTCATGATCCTTATCACAGATGGTGTAGATTGGCTTTTTGTCCAATGGACATTCCCTTTGTGGGTGCTTGTCTCTGCATTTAGAACAAAATATGGACAGAGATGCTTCTGCTTTGGCTTTTTTCTTTTGAATCTGCAGGGTATCAATTTGTGAGGCAAAAGAGATTAACATTTCATTTTTAAAACCTTCAAGTAAATTACCTATTTCGTCTCTTGTTTCTCCCCCACTGGCTGATCAAAATCTGGACCAGGGGGCAAATTTTAGCTCAAAAATTGACGTTCTCGAAATTGCCTCAAATCGGACATGAGCGTAGCCCTCATCATCACGAATCCAACGCAATTTGTTTCGTCTCAAACGGACATCGGGAGAGAAATATATAGCGATCTGTTCGGAAAGTCAAACAGGTAAAAAAAGTGTTGACTGGGCAGTCCGTATAGTCCATACGGCCACGTGGCAGGGCCGTACCATCATGGTGACATGGTAGTTTGATGACATGGCATATTTTTATTGGTTGGTGGTTGTCCAATCAGGTGATGGCACGTGTCATTTATAAGCCAATAAGGTGTGGACACGTGGCCCAATTCATGGGCGCCACGTGTCCCTATATGGTTGGTCATCATTTTCACGTGTAAAAGTTTATGGGGAGTCCGTGGGGTTCGACCCCTGGACCTCCCCCAACTATAGCGGCTTCATAGCCCTCCGCTAGCCAAAGTTCCGCCAACTATTCCTTGTTAACTATGTTGTAAAACATTTATTTAAAGTTGACTTTTGTTTGAAAAAGAAAGGGGGCGGGCCGGGGCATAAGCCCCAACCCATGGTTTCATTATATACTATGTGACCATATGTTATGGGGGTGGTGTTAACCATTTGTGCGTGCACATTTCGTTATATTACATTGCATTGCAATGTATTTCAAATATATAACCAATGGTTTATGTTATATGCACGGGTGTATCACATTGCATATAGTTTCATTTAATATAACCATATTATATATGTGTTATATATATATTGGTTATACCGTTGTATAAATGTACTTGCGGTTATACATTTGCGTGCGGTTTATATTTTGGTTCCAGCAGTTATGACCGCCGACCGTTTGGAAGTGGTTAAACGGTTTTACAAAACGGTTAGCCTATTTACACTAGCCCGAGGTCTTATGGACCTTCAAATGCTCGAGAGCTAGGCGGTTGGGGGCTGGAGGCGCCCTAACCATCCTACAGTTTGCACGATTATTCGGAACCGCTCGGTGCTGGGTTTAAATGCGCGTTTTGGAGCGTGTTCCAGGTTAATGCACATAGAGGTGCGTTTTGTAGAGCCAGTTCCAGCAAAGCTTGAAGGAGGAAAATGGAGGAGGCTTAACTTCTTCATCGTTTGGTCGATTGAGGTGCCGTAAAAGCCCAGGAAGGGGTTTTTGGATGTGCTGGATCCATTGGTGCCATTTTCACAGCCATTTGAAGACTTCTTCAACAAGTTTTTCACCATTGAAGCTCCAGGGAGCTTGAAGCCCTATTTGATCGAGGACATGGTTTGGTGAGCCTATGTTTGTTTTCTGTGATTTAAATATCATGTTTGGCTGATTGCTATGCTTTGAACACATTGGGACAGGTTTCATAGGCTTTTGAGGACTTTTATAGGTGTTTTTTCCAAAGAGAAGCTCAGGGAAGCTTATGGCCACATGTAGAAGAGGTCATGCCCGGATGATCCATGATCCGTTTTCAGAGTGTTAT
>JZKD02S2359659.1:989850-1005380 GCA_000966675.3 Picea glauca
TGAACATCTTTTACATAGGTTAACAATTTCATCATATGATTCTTTAGATATGTCCCCTTTTCCAAGCATATTCAACATATCTAGACAATCATCCCTTACTCCTTTTAATAATATTTTTTTAAGAATATCCTTACTTACATCGAGGTGACTGGATCTTTGTAGATTATATTGTAGCCTTTCTACAAAGTCCTCCAGATTTTCATCTTCTTTCTGTATCATTTTGAATAGTTCTTCCCTTTTTTCTCTTGTTCGGCAATAGTCTTGGTATTTATGCAGGAATTTCTATTTCATCTGATCCCATGTTGTGGTTACATGGCCTCCAAGACTCATGAACCATCTTAGTGCATTTCCTTTCAATGTTGCTGGAAATAGCTTTAATTTTTTAGCATTGGAAATGTAATCATAACTTCTGCATAATATGTCAAACTCAAAAAGGAATTCATCAGGATCCTCTAAATATAAACCATGAAAGTTAGGTAGCACTGAGAGTGGAATTTTCTTCATGGGAGCTACCCCTCTAGGAAGATCACCAATAGGAAATCCTAATGTGGAAAAAGAGTTTTCATCATTTACCTCTCTTTCAGGACCTACCTGTTCTTCATGATGCAATTTTTCATTGTGCTCATCCATGTTTTCTTCTGTTTTCTCCCCTGTTGCGCTTGCTCTATCCTCAATGTTTCCTACTGGTTTCTCGACTATCTCAGGGCCCCAAACCTCTTTCCCTATTTCAAAGTTTGCTTGAAAGGAAGGTTGGGATTTTGGTCGTTGAGGAGCAACAGATTCATATTTTGATATAATCTCGTCGATATAAGTCTTTCTTCCTCCTCTTCCTCTACCTCTGCCACCTGTAGGGTCAGTTTCTTTAGGGTCTCTGTGTAATCTCATGCAATCTTTATATATGAAAGAACATAAGTGATTTTGAAATCTATAATCACCTTCCCCGACAATGGCACCAAAATGTTGGTCACAAGAATTTCTTATTTAACTAAACAATCAAGTGCTACATGAATTGTCAACCCAGGGAAGTCTGTTTATTTCAAATGTAATCAGACATTGTATATGCTCAATCTCAAAAGCAATCTAGAGTTGTAGTAGAAATACATTAATCACACCTTGCCTTGAACAAACTGAAGTTCTACTTTGAATTACAGAAAAGCAACCTACCTATTGCAGAATTCAAAGTTTAAAGAAATAATTATTCAAAGAATCCTAGATTACATTAAGAAAATAAAAACCTAGGAAAGAAATCCTTCAGGATACTGCAAAAGGAAAGACCAACTATTCTGTAACAGAGAACATGACCCTATTCCCAAAGCAGGAATCTTCAGCACCTGTTTCCGATCATCACACTTTCATGAACTCCTTACTAATCGAAATGATTAACACACATTGAAGGCTAACTATCCCCTAACAGAGAACAGGACCCTATTCCCCAAGAAGGAATATTCAGCACCTGTTTCTGATTAGCACACTTCCATGAACTCGTTACTAATCAAAATAATTGATACACACTAAAGGCTAACTAATTCTTAACAGGGGACAGGACCCTATTCCCTAAGCAGGAATCTTGAGCACTTGTCCCTGATTATCACGATTTCATAAATTCACCAAACAGGAGTGCGAACTAGAATGATTAACAGTTACCCAAGCATGAATCATATGAAAACAATGTAACAATCATTAAATCAAAGTTCAGCAAGACAGAGTTCAGTAAAGTAGTGTTTCAGCAAAACAGAATTTAATCAAGGCATGAACAGAAATAACACTAACGTACTACAAAGCTAATGGGTGAATCTTGTGAAGAAGGTGGGCCCTCCCTTCTCACAAGATTCCCCTGAAGCGAAAGGAACTGGAGAGAAATGCTCAGAACAATCTTTTATTCATCTGTCAACTGTATCATGTTACAATGTCTGAAGTAAAACACGTCCTTCTCTGTAAATCCTTTCTTAGCCAAAAAGAAGATCCCCTCTAATGATGATTTCCTCTTATTTAAAGAGGAGAATCCCCTCGATACAATTTGATCATCAAATTACATGTGTACATCTGATTCATATTCTTAGTCAGATCAAATCTCTATACTGGAATAGGATATCCTAGTCTCCCGTAACAAAATTCTATTACAATAGTTGAAAAGGTGTTGAGTGAGGTGTTGTTGTTGCGGCTGGAGTAACAGCTTATTTATTTATCTCTTGTTACTATTGTTGTATGTTGTCTCAGCATCACAAATCGCGGGTTGTTTCAACAACAAAATTTGTGTTCTGACTGTTTCAACAACGTGGTCTCACGCAGCAATGATGGTTAATTCTGGCTCAAGGTGCGGCTATTGTGGTCGGTGTAACAGCTGTGAATTACTATTTCAGCATCGTAGACCATGGAGAGTGTGAGTGCTTGTTTCAGCATCGTAGACCACGGAGAGTGTAACAACTTATTCTTGTGTGAGTTGTTGTTTCAACATCGTAGACCACGGAGAGTGTAACAACTTATTCTTGTGTGAGTTGTTGTTTCAGCATCGTAGACCACGGAGAGTGTGAGTTGTTGTTTTAGCATCGTAGACCATGGACTGTTTCAGCCACAGGGTTTGCGTGCTTTTAACTGTTTCAGCAACGGGCCTTCAAACAACAATGATAATCTGCAGTTCGAACTATTTCAGCACTTATATATTTCTGATCAACAGTTAAGTATGAGAGTAATGTAAAATTCTATGCAAAATGAATTAAACATATAGTAAAGAGAAGAGACGTTATATACCTTTGGAAATATAGGGTAAGGTGATAATGTGAGTTTAAATGTGAGTGAGAAAAGCATGTAATGGTAGAAAAAAGTGTGAGAAAAAAGGTACATTACAGGGTCCTAACACTGATCATCTCACTCTTCATATATACACATATCTTTCTTTTCTCATTCACATAAGTTGTATTTTACTTTGCAGATTGGTCATCTAGACAGTGTATATAACAGTCTTCTATGACTCCTTAAGTTATGGTTTAAAATTAATCTCTGCACTGCTGTATAGATTATTATCTCTATGTTAAAATATTTCCAGTCTTAGTGTGATAGGATAGTTTCTAATTTTGAATATCTTTTGAATATTGTTTATAGATTATGTTAATTACAAGAACATGTACTTAATCAATTGATATTTCATCAATGGAAAATATTTCAGTATATTGTTTTGTTTCTACTTTACATTTTTCTATATAAATCAATGAATTGTAAATTGAAAGAATAATGTTGATCCTTTGATCCAGAATTGGATCTCGGGACCAAATTGGGTACAGGAAGGCCTAAAAATCAAAGTGCTTATAATGTATTAAAAATGGATGTGTGTGTAGGTATCGTTGATACGAACCCAACACAACTTGAATGGGCTCAAACAGATGTCGTATGCTCAATATATCATGGTCTGTTCATTTCACCAAACATGCAAAATTTGATGACTGTACAGTCTGTTAGCACCGAAAGTCACCCTTCAGATTGCGAGAAAGGAAAGCCTGATACCCATCAGAGTTTTATGTCACAATTTCGTTATAAAAGGGTCAAATGGGCACAGTCTCAGGAAAGTATAGTCTTAACTCAGAAAACTGGGTTGGTATGCACAGATATGTGAGGTCTTGATCTAACTTCAGTCAGTAAATTGTAGTAAGGGTGAGTAGGAGGAACAAATTGAGAAGAAAATGTAAAGGTCTACTTGAACATCAGGTCTTCCAGCAGCCTAAGGAGGAAAAACTCAGAAAACAAGATCTTCTTGGATTCAAAGCTTCAATCAAACATCCATTACAACATAGTCACAATAATCCATGTGAATCCTTGAATCATGAACATTCAGCATCAGACACATAATAAGAGGGAGGGAGAAAGTTGACTTAGATTAAACAAGAAGTCTCAAATACAGATACATAATCAGAGGCCAGATTCTTTACTAAAACTTTACAATACGAGACCTTTTCTCTACCATCGACCATTACAAAATATAAAAATTGAGTATATATACTCAAAGCAAATTGCTCCCTATAGAAGTGCGCTATGATCACTATATTCAAGGCTTGGCATCTCAGTCTTTTTCTATCAGGTTGTACTTTCATCCCTCTGTCAGATGAGAGCTCAGATCAGCATGGGTGCATAGGGAAATATGCTTGCAGGGGTACCACGGGTTGACGGTTCAGTCCCCACGATTGGGTCTTCCATGCCTTCCATTTATGGGGTGAGATGAGGTTTCAACCACCTCCCCTTATCTCCATTAACTAACTGCATCGGGATCAGGATGGATCCTGACAGCCATGAATGCTCCCGATGGTACCCATGACTTCTTCAAAATAATCTTGGTGTCTCAAGATATGTTTCTCTCCTTCTGCATTCAACACAGGCACTCTCGGCTCCTTTAGCGTGACTTCCCTATATCGCTCCAATCCTACATGTGACCTTGGGCCACGACTTGGATCTTTCATTCAAAGGCGCCATCAGGACTTTTCCTTTCGGGATTTTTCACTCCCACTTGATTCCAACATTGCGATACCCAAAATCACGATATGACATTTCAGATTGGCAGTTGGTCTTGCTTCAAAATGGATGGCCACGATCCATTCCCTAACAATAAGAAATTCCAGCTATGCAATGAGCGTTGGCCCCTATCTCTAGGCCTACTCCCCTCGTGACCAAGTGATGAGACCGCAGGCTAAATTCTTGGGAATTTCATGATCTCGCACCATGTTCCACTTTCGAAACCCAATCCGCGAAATCGCGATCTTTTCTGATCCAGCGCCATGCGTCCCTTAATTTGGGCGACTCAGATTTAACCATCACATTTTCGGGTCTCGGGATTTCTGGCTATGGATGCACTTTACGATGAGAACCCCTAACTCTCGATTCCTGATCCTCTAAAAATCATCGATTTCAGATCAATGGCCCTCGACTCTTCATGATCGGATGACCCAGATTTACTTTTCTGTGAATCAGGACTTCGTGATACTTGTTGAAAAATTTTACAATGTTTGAACTCCGGATTCCCACGCTTGCTTTCCTTCGTTGAAGACTAAAATTGCTCGCTCGCTTGATTTGAATCCCTATTAAACCGCTCTCAGTGATGTAGCCTACGAACAATAACTTGGATGACTGGTTGAAGGCTTGGGAAAACAAAAGGATCACCGACAAGGAAAAAGGAGAAGCGTTTGACCTTAAGGAAAACATAAAGGCTAAGGGATGATATTTCTCAAATGAGCCGACAAGGAGAATGGGTCAATCAAATAGATGAAGGGAAACACTGATACCCAATGACTTCTTTGTTGTCACTCTATCAACCCACATAGAAAATTTGAGCTTTGAATCCCATGCTTTCTTGTTATCCTATAGCAATCTTTTGATGATTTTTACCAGGATTTTGTTAGAGGATTCCACTAATCCATTTCCTTAGGGATAATAGGGGGTATAGTGAATTAGTGCAATTATGAATTGCTCACAAAACTTGATCAATGGTTCAGCTTTGAAGGATGCAGCGTTGTTAGTGACGATTCTGGTCAAGAAACCAAACCTTACAATAATATCCTCCAGAAAAAAAATGACCACCTTATGAGAAGCGTTCCTTGTGAGGATAGCCTCTATCCACTTGGTGAAATAATATGTTGCAGTTAGGATCCACATGTGCTAACCACTTGAAGGAGGATGAATATCCCCGATAAAATCCAGATCCCAATGTTGAAAGGGTCCTGAAGCTAGTACAGGCTTCAATGGAAGAGACTTGAGTTGTTGCTTTCCAGAAAATTTATGACATTTGATACAAGCCCTGAATTTCACATAGACATCAGTGAATAAAGTAGGTCAGTAGTACCCAGCCCTGATAATTTTGTAGGCGGTGGTTTTCCATAAATGATGTCCCCTAGATAGGTTGTCATGGAACTCAAATATAATCTTTTGGGCCTATTGTGGGTATATACATCTCAGAAGAACTTCTAGAGGGTCTTTCCAATACAAGACCTGGTCAATAAGGCAATATCTAATTGCTTTGAACTTTAAATCCCTTCCCTTACTCTTTCCCATACCATCTGGAGGTCGCAGCTCCTGCAGAAAGAATATAATATCTTTGTACCAGGGGCATTGTGTTAATGTATGTTTGTCCTTAGGATTGTTATTAGATAACCTAGCCTACTTATTTTCTGATCAAGTGTTGATGAATTTAACCCCCAAATCATTGCAATTAGATTCAACCAACAACTTGTCTAAACCTTGGCCTTTAACTAGTTTGGTAGGTTTTATTTCCAGATCAAATTCAAGGTTTTTGGCAATCCACTTGCTCCTTTTCCCATATATGTCAAGAGGAATGAGAATGTCCTTCACAGAAATGGAAGGAACATACACAATGACCTTTGAATGTAGAACATAGACTCTGAAAGCCTTGATAGCTTTCACTAAGGCATAGTCTTTCGTTTCCATGATATCATATATGACCTCTTCATCCCTCAATGCTCTGCTGAAAAATAAAATAGGTTGTTCCAAACCCTCAAGATTCTTTTGAAACAAAACAACTGCTACGGTATCACACAAAGAAAAGGAAAAGACTAGGAAATCCTTGGAATTATCAGGATTGATCAACAAGGGTGCCTCAGTCAGTGCCTTCTTGATTTGGTTGAAGCATTCTTTGGGCTCAACATTCCATCTCACTTTGTTCCCCTTCTCGAGCATGGTCGTGATATTCTTCACTAATTCAACGAAATTTGAAACAAACTTTCTTAGGAAATTGATTTTACCTAGAAATGACTCAACTTCCTTCTTAGAGCTTGGAAGTGACAACGTTTGGATTGCTTCCACCCGGCTGGGATCAATTCTGACCCCCTCAACCGATACAATTTGTCCCAATAATTTTCCTTCCTGCATGGCAAATAAAGACTTCTTGGGATTTAAGGAGAGACCACATTTCCTGCATTTCAGGAAAACCCTTTTTAAATGCTCACAGTGCTCTCTATCGGATCTGGAGAAGACTGTAATATCATCCAGATAGTTGACCATGAAATTGTCCTTTTATCCAATGAAAGTGATATCCATGGCCCTCTAAAAGGTCGCCCCTTCATTCATCAATCCAAATGGCATTTTGGCATACATGAATGTACCCCAAGGAGTAGTGAAGGTTGTTTTTTCTTTGTCCTAAGGAAGGATAGAGATCTAATTGTAGCCAGAAAATCCATCAATCATAGAAATCATAGATGCACTAGTTACTCTTTGTAATATGTGTTCCATTTTCGACAAGGTGTTATTGTCTTTATTTGAGATCCTATTCAAGTTCCTAAAATCAACACAAAGTATTATTTCCCCACTCTTCTTTCTCACTGGGACCAATTTGGCCACCCACTCTGAATATCTCAAAGGCACGATGATCTGGGCATCCAACAACTTCTTTACCTCTCTCTCCATGATAGGCAGCAACATAGGATTAATTTGTCTTAATTTCTACCTAAATGGTTTGGCCCCCTCTTTCAGTGGAATCTTATGCTCAATAAAGTTGGTGTCATACGTCCTGAGGTATTCATAAGTCCAGGAAAACAAATCATTGGATTCCTTTAATAACTCAGCATACTCGGCCCTCTGCTCCCTTGACAGACTGCTTGACAGCTTGACAAACTTTGGATCCTCCTCTCTACCAATGTTGCACTCAGCTACGTCAGCATCCTCAGTTGGGCCTTTGAGATTTACTGCCACATCATTTCCATCGAAAAATCTTTCCAAAGGAACCAGTCCCTTTGGAATGTGATTGCTAGGAAATTGAACAATATGCTGATTAGAAATTTTATTCAAAAATACTTTAGGGGGAGGTTCACCCTCAAAATCATGATCCTGGTCAATGTGTAATGCAAAGAACTCATCAACTGACTCAAGAAATATTATTATTTCAAGATCATCCTTGAACACCTTCCAATGCTTGATATTATCAGGTACAGAGGGCCTATATCTAATCTCAACATCATACCTAAGATTAGGTGGTAGTGGGATCCTAAACTGGCTTGTTGAGACAGCCAGAGAATCGACCATGACATTCTCTTCTCTGGGAACAAATGAAATGTTGAAATTGAAGAAAAACTTGTCGATCAAATCCCACACTTCATTCCTATAAGATCTGAGCCTCGGATGCTTCGCTTGGTAAAGCTTTCTGACCTGATTTACAACCAGATCGGCATCCCCAAACACATATATCTCTTTGATTCCCATGTCTTTGACATACCTCAAACACAAAGTAAGAGATTTATATGGTACCATGTTATTGGTGGTTTCAAATTCTAATTTGTATGACAGAGACATGGTTTCTCGAGCAGGGGAAACAAAGGCTAATCTAGCACCAACACCTTCCATAGAAGAGGCTATGTCGAAGAACATATTCCACACAGAAGTAGTTGGGGGAGGTATTTCACGAGAAGAAATGGGTTCCTTTCTAATTTCAAGAGGAGTTTCAGGAGTATCAATGAGCTATAACAAACTAGACCCCAAATTAGTGTCGAGTGCAAATATAGGATGATTGGTGGGGTCTGCTTCATCACTAATAATATAGGCCAACTGAGCTTTTATGTACAATATTCTATGCTCCCCTCCGAACATTGGAATGGTATCATATGTTAGGTCCATCTGCAATGTTCCCCCAAGTCTTTTAATCCAATATCTTGACAACAACATGCTGAACTTGAGAGGAACATCATCCACCACAATATCCATGACCACACATTTCATGGGTAGATGAAACAAGGTCACCACCAGCTCTTTGATGACCCCTAGACATTGTACCCTCCTCGAATCAAAAGAATACAAATCATGATAAGATTTTGTGATTTCCAATCCGATTTCTTCCATGATAGTTTTGGGCATGAGATTATGGTATGCCCCTGAGTCCATCAAACAATTATGCAACACCTTTTCATGTATGTTCAGGGATGTGTAGAAGGGTGGGGATGAATCATCTTTGTCTTTTACCATAGGACCTAGGATGACTATTGTTTTTTCATCTTGGAGGTTTACTGAGTCTGTGGAATGGAAAGATGGCTCGGGATGCAATAGCTTAGAGAGGGATTTTTTGAACTCTTCGTGATTGACCAGCTCTGAAAGGGGTACAGGGATTTTGATCTTCTAAATTTCATGCTCAAAGTTAAAGGAGGAAGGGGGCTTAAGAATTTATCTCACCTCTGGGATAGGGTTTTTGGCTATTGGTGGGGAATTATGAGCTTTCTTTTCTTTTTTGTTGTTTACTGCGTCTTTAGCTGGCTTCTCTGCTCTGGGAGCTACATTAGGGACATCGAACTTCCCTTCTTTCTTATTAGAGTGAAGGTTGTACTTGCTGGGACAACTATTTTCCTTCTCCCCCTTACTGAGCTCATTTATTTGGCTATCTATGAGGGACTCCTCATATGCAGATTGAGTCAAATGGGTAAATGGGGAGGTGTCTCCAATACAATGAATTTTAGGGTCAAGCTCTTCTTCTTCTCTTTCCTCATCATAAACAAGGTTATTTTGGAGAGGGTTTTGAATTTTCTGATCACCTCTATCCCTGTTCTTTTGTTCCCTTGGCATAATATGAGGAGCATTGTTATTTGGACTCCTGAAGTTACCTCCGTTATCAATATTGAGGGGATTCTTATAACCTTGTTTCCCTTCAAACTTCATATTCTCCATATTTGCAGACATGGAATTCACCATTTTGGTCAATTCATCCACTTGAGGGTGAGATGCATAAGAACCAGAGGTTGACGCCCCATATATTCCCCTTCCTCTTTCTATGATAGCTTTATTCATGAGTCTGTCGAACGCCAACATATTGGATTCTACTTTCAAGGCTGCATCTTTCATATGAGCCAAGGAAGTAGCTCTTTTCTCTCTGAGCAGGAGGAGGAAATCAGGATCAAAATCACTAGCATAAGTAATTTTGGCAGAGGCTTCTGTAGGATTTATCTCGGCAGGGATCTTATTGTACATATTTTGAATCTTTTGGAGAAGTCAAAGACAGATTCACCCTCTTTTCTCTTCAGGGACCTGAAATCTGTGATATAATACATAAAATATTTTTTATCCCACGACTTCCTCAAGAAAACATCATCCAGAGCTTCAATTCCAGCAATAGATCCAAGGGCCCTAAACCATTTCCTAACCTCACCATCAAGGCTCTAGACAAAGACTCTCATCCATACATCTTCATTTTCAATGTTCAGATTGTCTATATAACTGTAGAAGGAAGCAAGGTTCTCTTCAACAGTTATGTCTTCCTCTCCAGTGAATTTGGGCATATACTTTAGGTAATCTCCAGTAGGGAGAGCATTCATCGGATGAGGTAGGAATAGAGGTGTGTATCTTGAAAACACTATGGCATCCATTATGTTTCTAGGGGGATTGATGCCTACCATAGGGATATGAGGTGGAGGAGAATTAGGAGGATGAGGTGCTCGAACAGGGGAGACTAGAACTGAGCTTCCGAGAGGAAAGGGAAACGAGAGGATTTGGAGAAAAGGCCAAAGGGATTGAAGGAAAAGAGGTTTCCCTTTCTGCAAAAATCAAGAGCTCTAACAAGAAGAGGAGTAATAAAACCTGGAGTGGGAAAATCTTCTAATGTTATGGGTCTAGACCAAGGTACGACCTCAGGGGAGAGAGGAGTGACAATGATTTCTCCTTCCAATCTCAGACCAGGAGGGGAAAACTCAACAGGAACACTCCCAAAATTTAAAATTTGGGAAACTTCAACAGATGATATGATTGGAAAATGGGAAGAAGATATCGGAGTTTCTAAAGGAGGATATTAAAAATTATCAGAAATACCTGGTTCAGCAGTAGAATTACTTTCTCGAAGGGCCTTCCCTTTTTTGATAATTTTTTTTGGGTCAACTTCAGGTGTAGCTAAAGGCAACTGCGGAGTGGACCTCGTGTGTCTGCCTCTAGAAGCCATAGTTGAAATAGTGGAGTCACCAATGGATTCATACCAGTGGAGCCACCACAATGGAGTCGCCAGGTGCACAGTTGCAATCTTTGATGTACTAAGTTCTGATGCACCTTCATAACTAGTAAGCTTTGCCATTCAATCCCAGGGAAAATCTTCAATTTCGTCCCCAGCAGTGGCGCCAGAAATGTTAGCACCGAAATTCACCCTTCAGATTGCGGGAAAGGCAAGCCCTATACCCATCAGAGTTTTATGTCACAAGTTGGTAATAAAAGGGTCAAATGGGCCCAGTCTCAGGAAAGTATAGTCTTAACTCAGAAAACTGGGCTGGTATGCACAGATAGGTGAGGTATTGATCTAACTTTAGTCAGTAAATTGTAGTAAGGGTGAGTATGAGGAAGAACTTGAGAAGAAAATGTAAAGGTCTACTATGAACACCAGGTCTTCCAGAATCCTAAGGAGGAAAAACTCAGAAAGCAAGATCTTCTTGGATTCAGAGCTTCAAGAAACTGAAAACACTATGAAAACACTGCAATCAAACATCCATTACAGCAAAGTCACAATAATTCATGTGAATCCTTTAATCATGAACATTCAACATCAGACGCATAATAAGATGGAGGGAGAAAGATGACTTAGATTAAACAAGAAGTCTCAAATACAGATACATAATCAGAGGCTAGAGGCCTTAGTAAAACTTCACAATACAAGAGATTTTCTCTACCATCGACCATTACAAAATATAAAAACTGAGTATATATACTCAAAGAAATTTGCTCCCTACATAAGCGCACTCTGATCACTGTATTCAATGCTTGGCATCTCAGTATTCTTTTGTCGGGTTGTACTTGTGTCCCTCTATCAAATGAGAGGTCATATCAGCATAGGTGCGTAGGGAAATCTGCTTGTAGGGGTACCATGGGCTGACGATTCAGTCCCCACGATCAAGTCTTCCATGCCTTCCATTTATGGGGTGAGTCGAGGTTTCAACCACCTCCCCTTATCCACATTAACTAACTACATCAGGATCAGGATGGATCCTGACACCCATGAATGCTCACGGTGGTACCCATGACTTCCTCAAAATGATCTCGGAGCCTCAGGCTATGCTGCTTTCCTTTTGCATTCAAAACAGGCGCTCTCGGCTCCTTTGGTGCGGGTTCCCTACATCGCTCCAATCCTTCACATGACCTTGGGCCGTGACCTGGAGCTTTCATTCAAAGTATCCATCGGGACTTTTCTTTTCGGGAGTTTTCACTCCCATTTGATTCCAACATCTCGATACCTGAAATTGCGATATGAACTTTGATATTAGCAGTTGGTCTTGCTTAAAAATGGACGGCCACGATCCATTCCTTGACAACAAGAAACATTGTCTATGCGATGAGCGTTGGCCCCTCTCTCTGGGCCTGCTCCCCTCATGACCAAGTGTTGAGACCACGGGCTAAATTCTTGGGCATTTCACGATCTCGCATTTTGGGGATCTCACACCATGTTCCACTTTCAAAACCTGATCCTCGAAATTGCGATCTTTGCTGATATGGCATCACGCATCCCTTAATTTTGATGGCTCATGTTTAACCATCATATTTTCAGGTCTTGGGATTTTGGGCTATGGATGCACTTTACAATGAGAACCCCGAACTATCGATTCTCGATCCTCCGAAAATCGTCGATGTCAGATCAACGACCCTCGACTCTTCACGATCGGACGACCCAGATTTACTTTTATGTGAATCAGGACTTCACGATCCTTGCTAAACAGTTTTACAACGTTTGAACTCCTAATTCTCGTGCTCACTTGCCTTCGTTGAAGACTGAAATTGCTCGCTCACTTGATTTGAGTCCCTATTAAACCGCTCTCAATGTTGTATCCTGCGAACAATTACTTAGATGACTGGTTGAGGGATCACGAAAACAGAAGGATCATCGACAAGGAAAAAGGAGAAGCGATCGACCTTAGGGAAAACATAAAGGCTAAGGGATGATATTTCTCAGACGAGCCAACAAGGAGAATGGATCAATCAAACAGATGAAGGAAAACATTGAAAACTACAAGTTTAGGGGAAAACTCAAGATCAGGTCTATAAAAGGAGGAAAAACAAGCAATTCTCACAGACCTAGGTAGAAATCACAACTCACAAGGCTTTGAAGAGTTTATGTGCTAACACAGTCCGTATAGTTCCATGTGCAAGCTGACTGTATAGGTCGTACAACTGACGTGGCAAGGTGTGTTGGCATGCTGACGTGGACATGTTGCTGACTAGGCAAGTACAGGTGGATAAGTCAGGGAGTGATACGTGTCACCACTGAAAGGGTGACATGTGGCACGTTCGTATGACACGTAGCACACGTGGCAGGTACAGTGGCATGTGACAGAGAAGACATGTGGCAGATGTGGCCAAATGATCTCTCGAGACGTGGTAGGTTATTTGGGTGAATAATGTGGTGCCATGTGGCCCAGTCCTGGGCTGCCACATCGCACCCCTTGATTAGTCGAAGTGATTTGGAAAAAAATTTGAGTTCCAGAGAGTCGAACCCATGACCTTTGGTCTGGGTTGGAAGAGCTTTGGCAGGGCCGGGCTAGCCAGCCCACCCGAGATGTTACTTGATAACTATAGTGGAAAACTTTAATATAAAGTGATATGGGTTTAAATCAATGAAGAAAAGGGTTGGGCCTAGACCCAGTCCCCAACTACCACACACATACGTCCTCACCACAAGACAGTTACACTAGCGTGATCCACTCCTTCGTGCCATCCCCTGGTTTGATGTATAACTTACAACCGCCGCATATGACCTAGACTATATGGTTAGTGCAGACAGTTAGGGGTTAGCCCAGGTCAGTCGGGCTAGCCCGCCGACCAAGGGGTGTAACCACCTGTTGTGACCAGGAGCTAGTTGTTACTTGGTGCATGGAGGATTTATCCCTAGGCCAAATGGCCTTACGTGTAACTAGGAGCTGGATTCCAGAAGGGGGCCAACGCACAAGACTTAGAACTTGGGACAGATGAAGGCTACCAAGTGACCAGGATCCAACGAAAAAGGGGTTTCACCCTGATTATGTGCCAAAAGTGGATTTTATTACTTTATAATATGATTTTCAGTGATTTTCTCAGTAGTTTTGTGGTATTTTGGCCAATATTGGGGGATATTGGGCCCTTTTTTAAGCTAGATCTTGGGGAGAAGTTGGGATTTTGTTAACCACTTCATTCCTATATAAACCAGAGGCTATTGAATTCATGAAGGAGGTTCAGAACAGGTTTATGATGAATTATTATTGAGCCAAATCCATTTTTATGCAGGGAATCCATTGAGGAGAGAATCGTTGCAGGTCATTTCTAGGAGCTTCATTCATCCGATTTCAGTGCCGTCAGTTTTTGGGGGTTCTTTAGATCTGGTAGAAAAATTCCAAATCTATTTGTAATATTTTTGGTACTATTATGATATACTTTTAAAGCTTTGAACAGAAATAAGAAAGCCTCACCCACTTAGACAAAGGCCCAAAGACGTAGGTGAGATTGTCGAACTTCGTTATCACTTTGGTGTTATATGGTTTTTTTTTCTTCATGCTTATGTTTAGATATGCATATTTCTTAATGGTTGTTATGTTTCCTCATTATTCCTTCTTCTTTCAATAGTTTCCTAAATGGTAATTTAACTCATGCAAAATAACTCAACCATTGTCGTTTAAAAGATCTTTTCAGATCAAGGGGTATTAGAGCAAGTTCATGTTTGGTTTTTGAGTTTGCATGATTATCAGGGAAAATTTGAATCATGGTGAAGGCGAGCTTGTTGAATATAATCCTGATATTGGATCGAGAAAGAGAACTTTTCATCACGCGAAGATAGCATCGGAAGAGGGACTTTCTCATGATGAGAAAGAGTTTCGAAAAACTTTCTTCTCCATGTCGGAGATGATGAAGGTTTTGTATGAGGATTACTTGGAATGGAAGAGACCAGTTTTAGGTGAATCTTCAAAGGTCAAAAGTGAAGAAGGAGAGGATCCTCCTCAAATTCCTCTTTCACCTCCTTCTTGGCCATCATCTTCTTCTTGTTCAAGTTCAAGTTCTAAATCCACTGCAAGAAAACATGTCCATAAACATAAACATGAAATGCCTTTACTTAAGCTTGATGTTAAATTCAAATTACCCATGTATGATGGTGAAGTCAATGCAAAGAGGCTTGCTAATTGGGTCAGAAAGATGGAGGTTTACTGTAGTGTGCAACAAATCAAGGATGAGGCAACTCATGTCAAGTTGGCATCGCTTAGACTTGCAGGCACAACACTCATCTGGTGGCAAAGAAAGTTGCAAAATGGAACGCAAAAAGTGGGTAATGTATTTCCATCATGGAAAGATTTTGTTTCAACACTTAGAAATAAATTATATCCTTTGGGTTATAAAGAGAAAGATTTAATTTAATGGCAAGCTCTTTGTTATCAATTTCGTCTGCACATGGCGACAAGAACTCCACATCATATGCACACAGCGACAAGAACTCTACATCATCAAAACAGCAATAAAGTCATTCATGGCACTATTCACAGCATTCCAGAAGGGTCAGAAACTATACAAAAATTGAAAGACACTTCACATCAGTAAGGTGCGCGCGTATGCGCGGGATAAGAACGTGTTGT
>JZKD02S2359659.1:1016434-1040819 GCA_000966675.3 Picea glauca
ATAAAACAAAAAGTGAGAAATTTTTAATATATTTCAATTTGATGTAATATGCTTCTATATTTCACTTTGTGTTAAGAATATATTTTATTTTATTTTTATTTTTCATTTTGATTTTCCATATCACTATTAACTATTTCAATACAAATATAAACCAAGTGTTATATAATGTATCATTTTTGGGATAATCAATGTACTATAAGATGTTAATCTAAGATCCATATTTGTAACTATTAATATTAATTAATGGATTTGTTTAATTATAAAAAAAATTATTGTGTCTAGAGAGATTCTACAGCCCAGTGTGGGAGAGATGTTTATGCTAATATTTTTTATTAAAATAATAAAAAAAAAAAATAACTATGTGGGATATATATACTTCTCTGCACTTAAAGATATGGGGTTTAGATGGATCTATATTGGTTGTTATCACATTTATATAACTTACTATTCCATTTACAAAACCTTAACAAGTATTAGATCTTATAAATGATTATTCTATGATATAATAATATAATAATTCATTTTATCATTAAATTATTTTTTTTTAGTTTTTTAATAAATTAATTCAATAAATAATAAAACATAAGAAAATAAACATTATATATTTTGAGTATGTAGGTTTCCACAATGTTTTTGGATAAAACTGTGTGAGAGGTTGGATGTTTCCAGTGGACACTCCACCCATCATGAGGGACATAAGAAGCTAGTATGATTAGGAAATATCTTTGAGGATTGTATATACAAAGGAAGAATCGTTGCTCCAAGAGAGAAAAAAGATAACAACTAGAAATGTGAAAAATTACAAATCAATAAGAGTAGCAGTTGAGATTAGGCATGAATGAAATAATAATAGTTTTTTAGGTAGAATGAAAGAGGTGATAAAAGGTAAATGGTAGATAAGGGAAAAATTAAAAGGTTAAAAGAGGTAGCCATTAAAATTAGGTATGGGAGGAAGGAGAAATAGTGATAAAAGGTAAAGGATAAGCATGAATGAATTAATATTTTAATAAAAAATGATAAATTAAGAGAAGTAGTAGTTGATAAAATAGGTAATTAATAGAGGAGAAATAATAGGGTAAAAATGGGAGGGTAAAAGAAAAGCCATCAAAATTTTGAAGAGAGTAGGTGTCGTAGTTTAATGATTAAAGGTAAAAGATTAAATTAATTGAATAAGGGTGAGATTTAGAATCAAGTTATTATGAGATAATAATATAAAAGAGAAAAAAATGAAAATAATTTTGAGCCAAAGCCAAGGGATTTTAATAATTGAGAGAGAAATTTAAAATCTACTTTGAAAATAATTAGGGTAACACGGATATGTTAACCTACAAATACAGTGAGATAAGCGAAAAATAGGGGTGAAGAGAAGAAAGGATGTAGAAAAAGGACTTGTTGGATGCAAGGAAACGAAACCAACGATTCAGAAAGGACAAGAAAAATAGTAGAAAAACACAAAGAGAGAAAGCCTAATGGACAAGGAAATTAATGGTGGGCTTCCAGGATTGGCTAAGTTCGTAGCCATCTTCACGATTAAATTTATTAGGATATTTTTTCAATTTCAAGGGCTTCCCGAATGAGACAGGAGGAGTAATGAGGGGAAGTGGCTATGATTTTTGTTTGGTCAAAGAAAATAAGGTGCTTGGATTGGAAAGCGTATTCGACGATAGTTGATTTGGATGTTCGGTTGTAGGTGATTAAGTTGATTGAAGAAAGCGGTTAGGTTGGTAATGTGAGGCCATATGACAAACGTGTCATCTACAAATCGAATCCAACATTTGGGTTTGAGATGGAAGTTGCTTAAGGCTAATCTTCAAAATGTTCCATAAAAATATTTGCCACCAGTGGGGATAAAGATGACCCCGTGGCTATACCTTCGGTTTGTTCATAGCAAACCCCCTTGAAGGTGAATAAGGTAGAAGAGAGATAGATGTTGATAAGGTAAATAGTTTTGGGGTCTACTAATTTGGATATTATGTTCAGGGCTTCAGTGACAGGAATTTTGGTGAACAAAGACACCACATCAAAGTTGACCATGAGGTCCTCATCATTAAGGTGAATATTTTTGGTTTTATAAATGAAATCAATAGAATATTTAATAAAGGAGGAGGTTTTTCCAATGAAGGCTTGAAGCTTGTAAGCAAGAAAACAAGCAAGGGCATGAGTGGGGGCTCCTATGGTGCTTACTATAGGTCTGAAAGGAATATCTTTCTTTGTATTTTGGGTTGCCCATAGATCATGGATATTTGAGGGTTATGAGGAATGAGGCACTTTTGGATGCTAGGTTCAAGGCAAGAAGATTTGATGGCTTTGGTAACCATGGTGGTTGTGGTATTAATTGGGTTTTTAGGGAGAGATTTATAAGCAAAGGTTGAAAGAAGGTTGAGCAGTTTGGCATCATAATCTGAAGTATTCACAATGACAGTAGAATTTCCTTTATCAACTTTGAGACCAATGATGTTAGGGTTTTCATTAAGGTGACAAATAAACTCTCATTGTCCTTTGGTAAGGTTTTGTTTAGGGGGCTTGGAACAACGAAGGATTCGTCTACATTCTTGCCTAATTTCTTCGGATTCATGAGCTAGAAGGTTGTGGCTAAAGGATTTAATGGAGAAGATAATGTCCTCCATGGGGATACATCTAGGTGTTAGGGTGAAATTAAACCCTTTTCAAGAGGTTGGTGGGTCTAGAGTAATAGAAGATAAATTTATAACAATATCGATACTAAAAGGAGGGGAGGGATGAGAGAGATTTTTTTTTATTATAGGTAGCGTGATCTTTCGAGGAAGGCAAATCTAATGAGAGAGAAATGTTAAACGACAAGGAATCAAATTAATTCTTTTAGGGTTTATGCTTGTTATGGCACAAATTGTAGGTTGGGAAGAGCCTGACCCAATCCATAAGATGGTGATAACGGTGGGATAGTTTACCCGCTGTCACCACAGATAAACCCTTCCCTCTCTTTAGTGAAGGAAGAATCCAACACAAGGGGGGAGTCCTGGGTGACCCTAGGGGGAAATGAGATAAAAAGTGATATGATGGAAATGATGTCCCTATAGATCAAGATACTAAGTGGAAGATAGATTGGAAATGAGTCTCAGAAGTGGTTAGTAGTTTCCAAGAAATTTGAGTACCTATAGAAGATGATAGTACCTTCCTGAGACACAAGAAAAGCCAATTGTAAGAGCTATATGTTAGGTGGACAAGAAATTTAATATTGTTATCCCTATTTGTAGTAGTCAACAAAGATATATATCGTCTCGTAGCTGTGGAATATGTCCTTGGATTCTAGAACCCTAATACCAAGACATAAAAGCACAAATGGACACTGACATCTCTTTGAATTCAATTTAACTAATCACTAAGAGAGAGAGGGAGAAAGAGTGCGATGCACCTTGTTTCAAAGTTTGTCCTCGTTGTTTCCAATTCGAGTTTGATCTTCAAACTCCCTAGCACAACTTGAAACCTGCAATGCAATGGACAACAAAGAGAAACAAACAACTCCTACTGTACGAGATTAGATTAAACAAATCCATCTAGAACAATAGAAAAACACATGCAAGAATACACAAGCTTGAATGGAACATGCCAAGTATATTGATGAGAACTTTTAAAGAGAAACTTACAATCATGTATGATGTTGCAACAACCTCTCCAAGTCCTCCTTGTCCAACCCCTTGCTCGAAAGATCCATGATTAGAATGACAATGCTTTTGCTGATTATTTTCCTCCTTGTTCACCATGAGAATGACTCCATTTATAGGCTTTGGGAGGCCCAACCACCTTGGTTGAATTTGGGATTAGTTAAGGATATGACTCCATTAGTTGTGGTATCTGATGCAACCTAAGGGTTAGATTCAAGCCAAACCAACTCGAATCATCCTTAGTTGTCCTTAGAGAACAAGGGGATTTATTCCCAAGATTTTATCAACCAATCGACACTCCTTTACAATGGGAAACAGAGCACTACAATTCTCCCTTCTAGATAGACAGAGAGCGCTAGCGCTCCCTACATATGAACAGGGGAGTGTTGATCTTCCAAAAATTGTTAAGATGACCAATTCTCATAGAAAAACACTTTGTTTCATATGTCAAATGATGTGGCTTCTTATTCTAACATGTTCTAGAGGATGTATCCAGTGTTTCCATGGTGCCATTAACAATGTGACACACGTAGAACATAAATTTGACATATACGACACTTGTGACAAAAGTGAAACACTTATGAAAATGAGAATGTGACATTATCGAAGTGAGGAATTTTGACATGTAATAGATTGCCCCCCAAAGTGTGAAGTCAGAAGATGAAGGATGATGACCGAAACACTTTGTAGATTCTTCGAAGCAAGGGTATGGAGTTGGAGAACCTGGTAGAAGTTGCAAACAACCATCAAACACATGTTAATATGTGTTCCAATCCCAATGTAGGAATACCTATGCTTGTCTAATAAATGACTCAAAGTATGGTCGCCAATAAATACACTGTGGATCCATGATGATATTAACTAAGGGTATGGCCACCAGTGATACAAGGTGGATCCATACTTCTATGACATGGACTGATCATAGCCATGAAAAATACATAGTGGAGATACAAGATGATAAGACATAGCCACACACCAATACAACGTGGATATATGTGACAACATAACTATTAACATGTTTAAATGATTTCCTTTGCATCCTGGAAAAGCATATGTCATAATGAATGCTCAACCCAGGGTCTTTGTCCCAATCCCAATGTAGTATGAATCTAACTATGTGAATAGATGTCTTGATGTCGAACATGGTAGAAACCAATTGATTATCGGTCATTGAGGTGAACCGTTAACAAGTGAGAGGGAAATCACCAGTGATGTTAATGAATCCCAAGGTACCCTAGTACTGTTTTTTTTCTTCATATAAGATATGATCAATGTATTATTACAATAACGAGTGTTCCATATATAGAGAACATACAGTGACCATCCATGAAAGGATGCGCCCCTTGAATAATCAATAACTATTTATTATTATCATTTACTTATTATATATAATATTTAATAATCAATAATTATATTATTAATTATTATTCTAAGAGAATGTCTTCCTGATGTTCTCCAAACATCAACACTCCCTCTCAATGAGGGAGACATTCTGCAACATTCCAAGCTTGTATTTGAAGTATACAAACTGCACCCTAGACTCATGACACTTGTCTGTCAATCTTGGGAGACATCTCTCTACCACCTGAATCGAGGAGAAACTCCTTCTGTGGCTCTCTCTCTCAGCCAATTAAATCTCTCTAAGATTAGGCTCACTTTGGGTCCACATGTAATAGCATATAACATCTTGAGTCTTTATCATTCCTTGTCAAATCACCATGACTAGGACAAAGACCACACCAGGATCTTTCACCACAGGTACACACATATGAGTGAATGTCGGCCTGATGCTAACTGACACGTGGAAAGAACTTCAAGCACCTCGAGTCCATATTATTCCTTGTCATGATAAAGGAAGAACTACGTCTGGGCCCATTTACCACCAGTGCACTTTTATGATAAATGTATCATATCTCCCTTGGTCTACAGCCCAATATAGGAGAATTTATGCCCGATCCTGAAACATCAACACTCCCTCTTAGCTAGGGAGGTATCTTTCAATAGTAGTACACAACTATTGTCAAGAGACACACAGTCTTTGCCAGTGATACACAACCACCATAGTAGAAAAATGTTTGTCACACATTGCACTCCCATGTGGACTTCTAGAGGCAACTCCCTCAAGGAACACTTAGGGTCAACTCCCTTGACATGTCCTCATGTTCTCTCCACATGGGACGATGGGATATAAGCACAAATGCACTTATCCCTTCTCGAATAAGTTTCCTTACAGATCAACTCAACTCAATTCATAGAGGAGTATGATCTGGAGAAATTTTCTCACACATGGCACTCCATGTGGACTTCTAAAGGCTACTCCCTCTAGGAACACTTAGGGTCAACTCCCCATAGTGTGAGATGTCAAGGGACAACTCCCTTGACATGTACTCATGGTCTCTCCACATGTGATGATGGGCTATAAGCACAAATGCACTTATCCCTTCTCGAATAAGTGTTCCACTTATCCATTCTTGAATAAGTGTCCTCATAGATCAACTCAACTCAATTCACAAAGGAGTACGATCTAGAGAAAGTTTGTCACACATGGAAATATATGTGGACTTCTAGAGGCTACACCCTCTAGAATCACTAGGGTCAACTCCCATAGTGTGTGACTTCAAGGGTCAAATCCCTTGACATGTCCTCATGTGCTCTCCACATGGGACATTGGGTTATAAGCCCAAACACACTTATCCCTTCTCGGATAAGTGCCCCACTTATCCCTTCTTGGATAAGTGCCCCACTTATCCCTTCTCGAATAAGTGCCCCACTTATCCCTTCTCAGATAAGTGTCATCACAGATCAACTCAACTTAGTCACAGAGGAGTATGATCTGGAGAATGTCTCAGGAATATGAAAACATCAACACTCCCTCTCAGTGAGGGAGGCATTCTTTTCCATGCCAAGTGTGTCACGAAAGTACTTGAACTTCATCTTGGTTTGGTAAGAAGATCAACAACCTAATCATCTGTAGGAAGGTACTGTACCAATACTTCCTTCCTCTACACCATGTCTTGGATGTAATGTTACTTGATCTCAATGTGGTTTGATTTGTCATGAAACACTGGATTGTCAGAGATCTTCACATAATTTTGGTTACCATAATGAATAATGGTGGAATCCAGCTCATGTTCGGATAAATCTGCAAGGATCTTGTGAAGCCACACTTTTTCACGGACTCTCATACTTAATGCAATGTACTCTTCTTCTGTTGTGCTCAAAGCCACATAAATTTGTTTCCTCCTACACTAGGAAACCATGGAAGATCCCAAAGTGAAGCAACACCTGAAGGTTCTCTTTCTGTCCACTGCGCTCCCTGCCCAATCAGAGTCAATATATTCCTGTCATATCATATCAATATTAGAAGTATATCTCAGACCATGTCCAACTGTGCCTCTCAAGTATCTCAACACATGCTTCCCAACAATCTAGTCTATCTATCTCAATTGACTTATAAATTGGCTAAGTGCACTCACTGCATAGAAAATATTTGGTCTGGTGTTAATCAGATACATCAATTATTCAATCAGCTGTATGTATAGAGTCGGATCAATTTCGTCATAATCGGAAGAATACACACTTAGTTTCTTCATATTTGTCATCATTGGTGTAGCCACGGGCTTCAAGTTAAATATCTCAAACCTCTTCAATATCTCAACTGTGTACTTCCCCTGACTCAGAAAGATCTCACCAGTTCTCTGCCACAACTCTAGTCCCAAGAAGTAGTGCATCATACCAAGGTATTTCATCTCAAACTTAGACACCAATGCATACTTGAATTCAACAATAAGGCTCTCTGTATCAGTGAGGAATAAATCATTAATGTAGAGGACCAAAATTAGGGACTCACCATTAACAGTCTTGTAGTACAGGATGGAATTGACAACACTTTTGTTGAAGCCCAAAAATCATCAAGTGTCCATCAATCCTTGCATACCAAACTCGAGGTGGTTGCTTGACTCCATACAAGGCCATATTCAACCTGCACACATAAGACTCCTTCTCATGTATCAAGAAACCATCTGGTTTCTTGATGTATACTTCTTCCTCAATCTCTCTGTAGCACCACTTTTTTGCTACCATACTTCGTGGAAATACAATCTCATGCTTATATATATATATATATATATATATATATGACATGCATTTAAAACAGTTTAAACACATTTAAACTCAGAGTGAGCATAAGAATTATTGTTATTATAAATAATCAATGGATTAAACATTAATTCATATGCACAACAGAGTACATGATAAATATAAATACACAGACATGCAGTAACATAATTGAAACATCATCTGGTACTTATCTTTGAAAACAATGGTAATTCCACCAACCAGGTGCAGGCCTTCCATAAACCTCCCAGCCTTAGACCACGCTGCTCATCAAGCTCAACAGTAGGTCACCCCCGAGCTGGGACTAAGCTCCACCCCAAGGCAAGGAATCCTAGGCTAGGCTAAGATTATAGGGAAAACACACGGGCACAAGGAAGGAATTCTCTCCCAGGAACCACTCATACTCACTGCCCACAGACTCTCTTTCCCCACATGCCTATTCCACCCCAGGAGTATACACCTTCACTGTCACCTAAACAGTCCCTCAACTCCTAACCTCCCTTGCCTTGAGATTCAGAAACAGACCGGACCAGAAGTCTCCAAGCTCTGTAGCAGCTACAGGGTTCCTTCCAAGAGTTCTCTGCTTCTTCTGCGCACTCTCTCACCTAGAGAGAATCGCTCACAGGCCAACAACCTATTCTTCCAACCTTAATCACCTCTCTCACTTGGAGAGAGTGTTGTACAACTGACCAACAAGCCCCACGCAGTCCAGCACTGCGTGGACACAACAACCAACAGGGAAAACATACATGGGCTTTCCAACAGGATCAACAATGGCAAATGGTCTCACGGATATGGCTTCGGAAAAGATTCCATGCACAGGCTTGATCTGCTCAGATGAATGATGCATCGGCTTTCCAGAGATCAACACAGGCTATCCCCAAAATCAACATAGACTATTTTTCCCGGTTTCAAAATTGCACGAAGTCTCTTGCAGAGGTCGGATGGAATATACAGTTCCGAAGATTGGATCGAATGGAGGAGAACCCCCATCACGGATCATCTCATCCCTTTAGTTGCATGGACCGGGGTTGACATTTGTCACCCATGTAGCTGCATGCGTTCCTTCAGCATGCACTCCTTCCATTTGGAAGTTGTTTGTCCTTCCAAAAGAACTTAGGATAAGACATATTATTCATATGCCTTTTGGAATAATATTAAATTATTATTCCCAAGGCTTAAGCCCACTAGGCTTAACATTTAGCCCCTTTTCCCACCTTTCAGCCCCTAATCCCTTGCCCTCTCTATGGATTCTTAGTCCCCCATCACTCATTCATTGTGACAGCTTGCACGTGGCAGTGTTTATATTTTATTAATGTGCTACATACATACAAAATCAGGCCCTTGGCCTACAACCCTTAGGCTCTCTGGCCTAACAATCACATAACCCCACTGGCTTATACAACCTTGGCTCACGAGCCGATAACACATATTTACAATTCATTTCATAAACCGGATTTACAAAGGGCTTGGCCTTGGGAACACTACAATCCCACTCCCCTTATTTTTGCACTGTCCTTAGTGCAACCTTACACTGTCTCTATAAGCTTTTCAAAATTTTCAAAAAGATCTGGGTACTCTGCCCGCATAACATCTTCATGCTCCCATGTCACATCCTCGGGACCGTACCAGTTCCATTGGACCTTTACAAGCTCTATGGCTCGATTCCGAAGCTGTTTGCTTTTCCTGTCCAATATGCGTACAGGATACACTTGCAGGACACCTTTTGGTTCCACCTGAATCACATTCCAATCGATAACATGATTAGCATTAGGTATATATCTCTTAAGTAGTGAAACATGAAACACATTATGTACAGTCATAGATGCAGGTAATGAAAGCATGCATGCAACTGGCCCAATCCTTTCTAGGATCTCAAATGGCCCACAAAATCTTGCTGCCAACTTGGTGCAACATCCCAGCTTCAGGGAACTCCTGTTAGTTTTTTACTTTCAAGAAAACATGATCACCCACTTTGTATTCTTTGTGGGTTCTGTTCTTATCAGCATAACTCTTCTTCCTGTCATGGGAAACTTTCAAATTCTATTTAATTCTTATCATTCGGTCTTCCATCTCTTTGATCAGCTCGGGCCCAACTACTGCTTTGTCAGCTGGATTATCCCATCTCACTAGAGTGTTGCACTTTCTTCCATAAAGTGCTTCAAATGGGATCATCTTCAACGATGCGTGATACCCATTATTGTAGGCGAATTCTACCAAATACAGGTAGTCTTCCCATCTTGATGGTCTATCCATCACATACATTCTCAGCATGTCTTCTATTATTCTGTTCACCCTCTCTGTTTGTCCGTCAGACTCAGGATGATACGCTGTACTAAAGTTCAGATTCGTTATGAATCCTTTGAACAGTGCTTTCTAGAAATTTGAGGTGAATTTCGGGTCCCTATCAGACACAATCGTCTTAGGAATTCCGTGCAAGAATGCCACTTCTTTTAAGAAGATATCGGCAACATCTGCTGCCTTGTGAGTGGTTTTTAGTGGAATAAAATGCGCAGCTTTTGTAAGCTTGTGCACCACCACCATGATTGAATCATGTTGCTTGCTTGTTTTGGGTAATCCCGTAATAAAATCCATTGTCACCACTTTCCATTTCCACTTAGGAGTGGGTAAAGGCTGCAACAACCCTACTGGGTGTCTATGCTCAGCCTTAACTTTATGACACTCCATACATCTGGTGATGTATTCAACGATTTCTTTCTTCATACCCGACCAAAAATAATGGCTTTTGCCTGCTGCTACAGTCTTCTGATAACCAGGATGTTTGGCATACGTCACGTTATTCATTTCTTTTAGAATTGCCAGCTTCAATTCTTGGACATTGGGTATGTACACTCTGTTTTTATACAGAAGTAAGCCGTCATCTTCCAAGGTGTAACTTTCCTTGGTCTATGGTCTCTCACGTTGCTATAGCTTTGCTGCCAAATCTGTGAACTACAAATCAACATTTGCAACTTCCAGAACTCTATCCCTGATATCAGTCCTGTACATGCTAATGGTTGTAGCATGTAATTCATGCACTTTTCTGTTGAGTGCATCAGCCACCTTATTTTCCTTACCCTTGATATGCTTGATATCAAATTCATATTCACACAGAAACTCCAGCCATCTGGTCTGCCTGGTGTTTAAAGTCGGTTGATCAAATAAATACTTCAGACCATTGTGGTCTGTTTTCAATTTGAATCTCCTTCCCATGAGGTTATGTCTCCATTTTCTCAGAGCGTGGACGATTGCTTCCAACTCCAAATCATGAGTGGAATAATTCCTTTCATGCTCTTTCAGCTTCCTAGACTTATAACAGATTACAAATCCCTCTTGGCTGAGAACTCCTCCCAACCCCTCCTTACACGCATCTGTGTAGACCGCGAAATCCATATTTTGATCTACAATCCTCAGGATTGGAGTGCTGGTTAACAACTGCTTCAATCGCTGGAAACTGTTCTCACACTCTTCAATCCACTGAAACTTCTTCTCCTTCCTTTGCAAGGAAGTAATAGGGTGAGATAACTTTGAGAACCCTGCTATAAACCTTCTGTAATAGCCTACCAGACCCATAAAATATCTAACTTCCACTGCATTCCTTGGCGCTGACCATTCTTGGATGGCCTCAACCTTTTCAGGATCCACAACGATCCCTTCTTCTGAAATAATATGTCCCAAGTAATGGATCTGCCTTTGATAAAATGAGAATTTTCTCAACTTGGCATACAACTGGTGTTCTCTCAACACTTGTAGAACCATTCTCAAGTGTTTTTCATGCTCTTCCTCTGATTTGGAATACACCAAGATGTCATCCAGGAAGACTATGACAAACTTGTCTAAATAGTCTCTGAATACACCATTCATTAAGCACATGAAAACATCAGGTGCGTTTGTTAGTCCAAACGACACCACTGTGAATTCATAATGACCATACCTTGTTCTAAAGGCAGTCTTGCTGATGTCCTCATCCTTTATTCTTACCTGGTGATATCCCGATCTAAGATCTATCTTCGAAAATATTCTCGCACGCTTCAACTGATCGAAAAGATCATCAATCCTTGGTAGAGGATACTTGTTCTTGACAGTTACCTTATTCAACTTTCGGAAATCAATGCAGAGCCTCAACGCCCCATGTTTCTTCTTCACGAATAGGACCGGGACACCCCAAGGTGACATGCTTGGGCGAATGTACCCCTTCTTCAAAAGCTCTTCAAGCTACAATTGCAACTCTTTCAGCTTTGGCGTACTCATTCTATAAGGAGCCTTCGAAACTGGAGCTGCTCCATGCATCAAATTTATAGAAAAATCGATGTCCCTCTTCAGAGGTAGTCCAGGTACCTCCTGAAATATGTCTTTGAACTATGTGAGTACCTCATGGTCTCCAATCTTTGAGACTGCATCTCTGGATGCTTCTTCCACACGAGCTGCAAATAATTGACAACCCTTCCTGTAACATTTCTTTAGCTGCATGGTTGAGATTTCTCCGACAGCCGTAGCTCTGGGAATTCCTTGGACTGTTTTCTGATTTCCCTCTTCATCCAGGCATGTAAACCTCTTGTTACGATAGTCCAGGAGGGCATGGTGCTGGTCCAACCAGTCCATCCCAATTAAGCAGTCATAAGAGCCTAAAGACAAAATATTCAATTCAGCCTTAGTGCTTGTTGAGTCTCAGTATTGGCACTTCTATTACCCTATATTATCTATGTATGAGTCAATTTTACCTATGATATGTGTATCTAATTGATTGTTTCATCCATAAATACAATTAATGACCTTGATCATGTGCATAGAGAGGTAACTTATGGTTAAGGCATGATTTGTTTAATTTTATTGAGTTAATTCGATTAAATGCTTGATTATGTATGATCCTAATCACTTTGACTCTTAAGCATCATGATCCGGTACTCAATCTATTCCAGTACCAAGGCTCCACCTATTCTGGTACCAACCTGTGCTAATCCGGTACTAGACATAATTCAAAATTTTGGAAAGCTTCTAGAGGAAAATCAGGTACATGGGTTTTGTCCAGAAGGATGTTTTCATGTGGACTCATGAGACATAATTCACCCATCTCGCACATGTGGACCTCCAGCTCAGGGGGAATGATTTTGCCAAAATTAGCAACAAAACTCAAACTGCCAACTTGCACCTCAACTTACGTGCACATAGGAGCATATCTTTCAAAACAGAAAAAATGGTTTTTAGAAACATCATCCAGCTACAGAACCCAGAAATCATTTTCTAAATTTAGAATTGGTTGGGACGATATGGGTGGATCCATAACCCGAATCTGCCCAAATTGAAATAAAACCCAGATTTTTGAGGATTTTATCTAAAAATGTAATATTTGAAATCTGAGTATTGGGATTCGGTCCCATCCACTTCTCAATGATTATTCATGTATAAAGGTCTCATATGGATATGAGAAAGATCCATTATTTTCATGAAGGTTTTTTAAGTGAGAGATTTGTTTTTGTGAGAAAACTTTAAGGAGTTGTTTGTCATGTAAAAACAGAGTTCCATGATTAAATGAAAAGATGATTGTTGTTGATCTATTGTGCATCTCCTTGGCTTGATATGATCTTTCTTAGCAGTGCTAGCCACCTGGGAAGGGCCCCTCAGTGTGGGTAAGCATTGCTATGTTATTTTTATTTAGTTTTAGTCCATTATATTTTCATTTTATTTTATGATGTACTTTCTATCTAGTTTTCTCTTTAATTGCAGTTTTGGTTTTCTTTTCAATACTAATAAGATTCAAGATTCATTCTTCATATGTGTGCAAATTTACTCCAATTTTATAACACCACTTTGTTGTTTTACACAACTGAAGTTTTTTGGCTCCTTTGAACATTGTTGACACGTATTCATGTGACAATTGTATCCATTTCTGCACTGTCTTGGTGCCAAGAATCTGGTTTGCATAAACAATATGTTTGTGGTATCATTGCTTGAAGAGATGATCACTATTTTCACCTCTTTCATATGACAAAACTTTTCTGTCAGTAACATTTATAAACACTTTTGAACATTGGATTTGATCCCTGCTCATGAGATTTGGAACACATGGTGTATATCCTTTCTTTTTATTGAATTTGCGTTCTTGAAACATAACAGTACAACATATCATAGGACTGATATATTTAGTGTGATTTCTATATTAATGTTGGTGCATGGATTAATAAGTCTATCATGTTCAAGTTTCAGACTTTGGGTTCAGGTTCTGAATAAGATGATTCTTTAGTGATTATTGTTGACATTTCTTTGTCTTATTATCACAAACATATAACACATGTACCTTGAAGCCTGATGTAATCATGTGATTCTTAAATATTGTTGCATGCACTGATATGCAGAGTATGTTGGCATCCATTGAACATGGAAAATATAGAGTGCATTTCTCATTGGCCAATCTTGTCATTAATCGAATATTCATTATTCTTTTATGCATTTTCATGTAGAGTTCACTCTTATTGTTGACACTTGTAACCATTTGAAGAATTGTTCTTTAGATCCTATTTTAGATTAGTTTTTCTTGTTGGTCATTATTAGTTTGCTTTCATTGTGATTTGGATTTCCCATTAGTTTATTTCTTGTCATTTGAATTCATTTTCGTTTGGTTGTTTCTTTCATTACATTTAAGTGTGGATCCACTATAGTAAATAATCATTGAAGGACATAAAAACTTAGGTATGCTACTCAAGATTAATCACATGAAAATCACCATGAGTGCATGAAAGACTGTGATCTAAGCCTTTATAGCACTAAGTTATTCCTACATCCTAGTGATGAATCCTTAGTGTTAATTTCTTGTAGTGTGGGTTTGAAGATTGTTTTTTTCAACTTTAGATTAGGTTAGACTAGGCTCTGATCTTGCGTTTCCTACGCCTGCACCTCGAAGCTTACGAGCCCCAGTTGATATTAAATGTGGGAATTAATAGTGCATATATTTAGCCCAAAAGTACTCAATCCTTTCATGTCCACTGAATAGGACTTAACCAATTCATTGACCTTCCTCTTGGTCCCTGTATCCAACTGCACTAACCAAGACTTTTCATGTTTTCTTCTTGATAAATG
This sequence comes from Picea glauca, assembly GCA_000966675.3. Classification (NCBI taxonomy): domain Eukaryota; kingdom Viridiplantae; phylum Streptophyta; class Pinopsida; order Pinales; family Pinaceae; genus Picea; species Picea glauca. The sequence goes on from JZKD02S2359659.1 coordinate 1,031,266, forward strand.
CAAACTTTCCACCACGCTAGGATCTACATAACTATGGCTAGCCCCCTGAATCAATTAAAATAATTAGTGGTCGGTTGTTAATCATACCTTCCACTTCAATCATGTGCGATTGAAATTTTGCTTGCTTGTTGTCCAGGGCTGCGTCGATCCTTGGCATCATGCTGCCCATATCCTCCACTGTTTCATCTTGCTGAACATTGTGGACGATTCTCTCTTTATCTTTTCTGTGGGGGCAGTCTTTGTACCTATGGTTTCCTTTACAACCCCAACACTCCATAGGTGGCAGTCTTGGCATTTGCTCACCCACTTCAGCCTTCCTGGGCTCTCTAAAAGATGACTGTCCCTAAGGATTGTTTTTGAAAAAGGGAGGCTTGTTTCCCTTCTTCCTTTGTTCCTTCTTAAACCTCTTCTGGTCATCCCAAGCCTTCCAAAAGGTAGGGTTTTCTCTTTGCTGTTCATACAATCATTTCGCTCTTCTTATTGTTTCTTCCATAGTCTTAGGATCATCATACTGAATCTTATCACTGATGGAAGGTGGAAGTCCACTAAGATACCTCTGAATCTTGACAGTCTCATCTTTGATGAATGGAACATACTTCAATAGTTCCAAGAAACTTCATTCGTACTCATCAATGGGCATGTTGCCTAGCTTGAGTTCGAGGAACTCCTTCATCTTTCTGTCATAATATCTTTTGGTTAGGTATTTCTTCTCGAAATACCTCTTAAACTCCTTCCAAGTGATATCTTTCTCTCTGATGTGTTGCACTTGCACAAACTGATCCCACCACATGGATGCTTTTCCTTTTAGCTGGTACATCGCAATTCTTCCTTCTACATGAGCGAAGTAGTTCTACAATTGGAAATATTTCTTCATGCCAAGAAACGATGTCTTGGCATATTCCTCCTTCTTATGTTCTCCATCAAACGTTGGAGGCTTGATCTTGTTCATCTCTCCTTTCAATTCATCCTTTCCATATTTTCGGTGTTTTCTGGTAGGGGACGGGCTTGAACTACTTTGTGTTTCCCTACCAGAATGCTTCAGGGAGAGACGGTAATGTCTGCTACCACTCCTCAATCTTTTTCTCCTCTCAGGGGTTCTGAAACTTCTTGATCTGCTTGTGTCACTCTCTTTTTCCAATTTATTTTCTATTCTTTCTAGGCTCTTCAACATTTTTAAGTTGAATTCACCTTGTCGATCCCTGATTTTCATGAGCTTTCGGCTATCAGCTCGGTGAGCCTGAGCATCTTTCTATAATTTTTCAATGAGTTTCATCATACGTCCTTCTTTATCTATCTCTTTTCCATGCCCATTAGAGTTTGTTCCTTCAGCTCCCAAGTTGACATCCTTTCCTTCTCTTTCATCCTCTGAAATGGAGGCACTCCACATCTCTTCCATTTCCTTACTCGGCGTCTATTCTTGGTTGTCCTGACACTTCGTTGAACTCTGCACACACAATGTGCAATCAATCTGAAGTTTTTCAGGCCCTTAAACCTTCAAGAAAACTTACAACATTCATAACCCAACATGAACAAGAAAAACATTTTGACTTCACAAAGTTTTCTGAGCTCTGTTCGGCTCTACAAATTTCGGGACTTCAGAACTTCGGAATCTCGGTCCACGAAGATCCAACAGTTAAACCTTCATAACCAAAGTCACCTTTCACAACTCACGATCTCGTGAGTTCGTGAGTCGAAGACCCTCGACTCATTTCCTTCAAACGCCAATACCCGAGATGCGATACAGGTATGGCTCCCTCCTCGCTAGTGCTTGCTACATATAACCCTAGGCTAGGGATAATTTCTAGCACCTCTCGCAAATCGCGACTTTGCAAGTTGGAGTGTTGAGCCTTCGTGCTCCTCCTTTGTGAATTCTGAGATCGCGAATTACTTTATTCTCTGGACCCACAGCATAGCTGTCGCCCTTCACCATAGTGGCACATGGTACATTCAAGAGGGTTCACGTCACCTTTGGTGACATCATTAGGTCCCACCACTCTCGCCTGTCTTCTCGACTCACTGGCATGTGGTACACATTCATGCGCCCACGTCCATTCCAAGAAAAATCCAACGGTTAGACTCCTTCCTCATATCTACAGTGTAGATCTTTTTGGCATTTCGAGGTTTCGGGCATCAGGAGTTCGTGCATCCCACATCTCAAACTTCCATTTGCCAAAATCTTGAATTACAATTTACTCTTCCACTTGATCCGATGGTCAAGTCCTCTCCTATGATCTACGGTGTAGATCGTTTCGGGAATTCGTGTTTCGCTAACTCGCAACTTGCGAACACAAGGGCCTTTTGGTTTCCCAGGTGCCGAAACGACGTCCGACAGCCATGTGGTTTCCCCGATGGACCGTCCTAACGAATTTCAGGATTTCGCGTATCGTGATTTCCACATTCCTGTGCAAATCCAAGGGGTCTTTAAACCCTGTTCACATTCTCCAGATCTGACGGTCACAACGGTTCACCTTCCCGTCTGAATAGATCCTAAGACTCGAACACCTCTAGTGTGGAGTCCTCTCTCCTTGTGGCCATATACCACATCGACTGCGGTTTCACAACACCGTTATACCTCCTGAGATTGTAAGCATGTCAAGTAACTTCTTGACACATCTGGAGCATTCCAGGGTCCGAAATCGGTCCTCTAAACACAATTTCTCCTCACACCCTCGGTCCAAACACCACTCGACTGGACCATCTAGGCTCAACGTTGAAACCTTGGCTCTGATACCAAATTGTAGCACCACTTTTTTGTTACCATACTTCGCGAAAATACAATCTCATGCTTATATATATATATAAATATATATATGACATGCATTTAAAACAGTTTAAACACATTTAAACTCAGAGTGAGCATAAGAATTACCATTATTATAAATAATCAATGGCTTTAACATTAATTCATATGCACAACAGAGTACATGATAATTATAAATACATAGACATGCAGTAACATAATTGAAACATCATCTGGTACTTATCTTTGGAAATGGTGGTAATTCCACCAACCAGGTACAAGCCTTCCACGAACCTCCTAGCCTTAGACCACGCTGCTCATCAAGCTCAGCAGTAGATCACCCCCGAGCTAGGACTATGATCAACCCCAAGGCAAGGAATCCTAGGCTAGGTTGAGGTTACAGGGAAAACACATGGGCACAGGGAAGGAATTCTCTCCCAGGAACCACTCATACTCACTGACCACAGACTCTCTTTCCCCACATGCCTATTCCACCCCAGGATTATACACCTTCATTGTCACCTAGACAGTCCCTCAGCTGCTAACCTCCCTTGCCTTGGGTTTCAACAACAGACCAGACTGGAAGTCTCTGAGCTCTGTGGCAGCTACAGGGTTCCTTCCAGGAGTTCTCACCTTCCTCTGCGCACTCTCTCACCTGGAGAGAATCACTCACAGGCCAACAACCTGTTCTTCCAACCTCAATCACCTCTCTCACCTGGAGAGAGTGTTGGACAACTGGCCAACAAGCCCCACGCAGTCCATCACTGCGTGGCCACAAAAACCAACGGGGAAAACAGACACGGGCTTTCCAATAGGTTCAATAATGGCAGATGGTCTCACAGATATGGCTTCGGACAAGATTCCACAAATAGGCTCGATCTGCTCAGATGGAGGATGCATCGACTTTCTAGAGATTGACACAGGCTATCCCCGAAATCAACACAGACTATTTTTATCGGTTTCAAAATTGCATGAAGTCTCTTGCAGAGGTCGGATGGAATGTACGGTTCCAAAGATCGGATCAAATGGAGGAGAACCCCATCACAGCTCATCTCATCCCTTTATTTACATGGACCGAGGTTGACATTTGTCACCCATGCAACTGCATGTGTTCCTTCAGCATGCGTTCCTTCCATTTGGAAGTTGCTTGTCCTTCCAAGAGAACTTAGGATAAGACATATTATTCACATGCCTTTTGGAATAATATTAAATTATTATTCCCAAGGCTTAAGCCCCCTAGGCTTAACACTTAGCCCCTTTTCCCACCTTTCAGCCCCTAATCCCTTGCCCTCTCTATGGATGCTTAGTCCCCCATCACTCATTCATCGTGTCGGCCTACATGGGGTGATGTTTATATTTTATTAATGTGCTGCATACATACAAGTACAAAATCAGGCCCTTGGCCTACAACCCTTAGGTTCTCTAGCCTAACAATCACATAATCCCACCGACTTATACAAACTTGGCTCACCATCCTATAACACATATTTACAATTCATTTCATAAACCAGATTTACAAAGGACTTGGCCTTGGGAACACTACACTCTCCATTGAGAAAGGTTGTCTTTACATCCATCTGATGCAATCTCTAACTTGTTAGCACTCTGTAAATTTTGTCTGACTGAATAGACAAATGACAAAGGTAACTATTTCAACCTACTTTAGAGTTGGGCACTAGCCTGCTCAACTTAGAGAGGGCTCTCTCATGTCACTGGTTATTTCTTTGATAATTAGTGGCTAGATTTGGTTTGTTTTGGGGATTTTTATAAAGTTGTTGGCTAGGAAGGGGAGGGACACTTTGGGAAATGGAGTCAAAATTCTGAAATTGAATGAAAAATTTGACTAGCTTGTAGAACTCTCCAGAGGATAAAGGCTAAATGAGGCAATGAATCTGAGTTGTAAATTGAGTTTAATCAGAGTGGTAAGAGGAAGGAGAAAACAAATAACTACATCATAGCATTACAAAAATGAATTCTGAATTAGCTAGGAAGAAATACACACAGTTTAAATTGCTTAAGCCGAGAGCGTCACAAGACAAATTCTAGGCCTTTAACTCTTCAATTTAAATAGACAAAAATGTAAATTCAAATAAAGAACACAAGAAATACATACAATGAAAGGAGACAAAAATCATATCACCACCATTAGAATCTTTTCATGGAGACTTCAAAAGCTTATGCATGTGTATTCAATTCAGATCCAGAAAATTACAATTGAGTTCAAAAACAATAAAAAGGTGCCCTTGCACTTCTGCCAACATTCAATACATTCAGAACCTCTATCGTTTATACAATTTTGAGTTCCTTTAGTTAGAAATTGATTACAATAGTTGAACTTAAACGTTTTAGCTTCTACAATGATTACAAATGACAGTTTTTTGAAAAATGTTTCATGATCCCTACAAATTTCCCTGACGCTCCAGATCCTTCCTCTACCATGTTCTCTTTGAAATGTCACTTATACTCTTTCAAATCTAATTCCATTTATCCATATTCTTATTAAATATTTGGGAATAATATATTTGAATAAAAAATAATTCCCAAATATTTTTCTATCGTGTAGAATTAAATTTCCATAATTTAATTCATGCCCGTGGTTTTGAAAACCATGTCTTGTTTTCCCAATTTACAATTTCACTGTAAAAAACATTTACTTGTCTTGTTTGCCCAATTTACCATTTCACTGTAGAAAACATTTACTGTTACCATTTCACTGTGAAAAACATTTACTATGTCATGTTTTTTCCAATTTACTGTTTCATTGTGAAAACCATTTAGTGGTTTCTTTCCCATGGTTTTGAAAATCATGTCTTGTTTACCATATTTGGTAAAATACTTTTGATCTTCTTCTTTTACTTTTGTAAAACCTTTGGATAAAGAATTATTCAAGTCTTCCTTTCACGTGCATCTTCCCATTTAATTATTTTCCATGGAACTAAACATTAATCTCTTTAATTTGTAAAACTTAAATATGCCACACATAAACAATATGATAAATAGTTGCATTTATTATATCTGACTTGGGTTGGAGTGGTTTAATCCAAACTACTTTTACCCAGTTATTCACCACTTAAGGACAAGTCTCCCCAACCAAAAACCACTGGTTTATATATCGGCTCACCTTCATGTGCCTGGTTTATATATCGGCCCACCTTCACATAATTAACCTTCGCGTTAATTCCATGCCTGATATGTATGTGCGCCCTCCATCCACCCTTTGGCTTTTCCATATTATAAATTGAGATTAGTGCCCATGATTTGACGTGATGCCATAAATTAAATATTGGATCAAATATTAATATAAATATAAAAATATAAAATTTTTTATATTAATAACAATAAACCCCTTTTTCTATTTTCTAAGGACTTTGGGCATATGAGGCGTAACACATGACTTTGTGGATAGGATAAGGGTGCTTAATAAAATGAATACTTTTTATTTTCAATGGGAATATGAAAATAAGGGTAAAAATGAATGAAGTGATGTAACTAAGGGATTCAGATACGCATTAAGGCTAGGTATAGGTTTGGGATATTTGCCAAATTTTTGACTCATGGAGGTAATGACTATTTTGGATGATCAGTTGAGTGAAGGATTTAGGTGATGGGCTGGTGAAAAAGTTTTAAAATCTGAGTGGAAAGATAACAAAAAGACAAGTTGCTTTGGGAAAAATTAATGCAAATTAGTAGGTGATAACATAGTCTCCAACTAGGGATGTTATCCTCCCTTTGAGGTAGAAAAGAACTCATAGAACCGGTGCCTGATCCATTGGGATGCTCCCAAAACATGTATGTGTACACTGCTCTTACTTGTCACCAGTGTCTGCTGAAAACCAAACTTTGCACAATGCTCTCAACCGGATACTGAACACTGAATACACCGCTAAAATCTGACTCTACTCACTACTGCAAATCCAAACTGAAAAATGCTTGACCAACAAGATTATTCACACACTCCTACCTACCCTAACTGTTGAAATGAATTGCTAATCAAGTGAAATCATAATGCTAATGCATCCAATCAAGCAATTGGCTTCCCGATTTTTCTCTGCTCACATCTTTCTTAAGAAGGAAGACAAATGTAAAAGATGGTAGCTGAAAACAAAAATTGAATCCAAAATCTGAGCTTATGAATGAAACAAACTCCCCCTTCACTGATGAATGTAATAGCATGGCCACAGGATCTTGAAAACCATGAAAAATCATTTCTTCTTGATGAGCAAAAATAGAAAGACAAGCCTCTTTCATAAGTGTTTGTTGTTCTTGCTCTATTTCTTCTGTTTTGAGAACATTTTCAAATGAAATGGAAGCAATAGGTTTGTCTACTCTTCCATGCATATCAACAAAAACATTCATACATTCTTGAATATCTTCAGATATGGCATCCATATTATGTGCATCAAGGCTATACTCTTGTTCATCAAACAATTTTGATTTGGTTTTATTAAACTTCTGGAAATTTGCTTGAGGACTGTCATTTTGACTTTTAAATGAATGAATGGAAATAAGTTCATGCTCATAATCTTCTTGAAAATGTGAAAAACTAACATCATGCACTATTTCACAGTCTAGACTTCCCATGGATGCATTTTGAAAACCATGATTTTCAAATGAATCAAATAAAACCATTGCCTCTTCATTATCTTTCTGTATTTCTGACTAAAAAATGACATACATTGTTTTGTTGCTTTCCTAAAACTCTATGTAATTTGTTTGTTCACTTCTTGAAGTCTCCATAGATGCAGTTTCAGAATCATCATCCATGTCTAGGCCACTTAGAATTTGAACAACCACATCATTCACAGAGGAAGAAAGACAACTTTGAAACACTTTGTCTTGCTGGAAATCTTGTTGAATATATTCATCAAGTTCAGGAGAAGGAAAATGACTTTCAACAACAATTTCTTGATCAGCTTCACCTTCAACCAAAGGAGGGGATACTATTTTTTGTTGGGATGAATATTCATAAATGGATTCTATGATTTCATCATTCATACACTCTTCATCACCAAAAACATTTTCAAGGTACTTAATGAAATGTTCACAAAATTCACAACAATCTTCAAACACCAAGAATGAAGGATTAGATTCTCCATAATGATTAAAGAATGTTATGTGGAAATACTTAAGAGAGTATAAGCTACCTAGTTTTAAACCTTCATACCATAATCTTGCCTTCTCCTCTAAAGTAGCCATAAACATTTTCATCAAACAATCCTCATGAAATTCAACCCCCAACTTACATATGTGCATGTGAAATCTAATCAAGTGCAAGGCAACATCATTTCCTTTCCCATCTTCAAATTTAGGAAAATAGTTTTTCCAATTTATGTGAGGAATACAATTTTGAAAGCCAGGAATATGAGAGTGATTCATTAGAGCATACCTTGCATATATTTAACTCATCTTCATACAGTGGAATCATCAATGATGTTTTGAAAGCTGGATTCTGCATTGAGAGTGGAGTCGCCAGTTAAAATTTAAATTTTTGGATTCTTCTACCAGTGCAATCACCTCCAAATTGATTTTTTGATGTGTGGAGTCACCAGAGAAGGAATACAGTCAATATGTTCCTAAGTGTCTTCTGCTCTCAGACCTTATAACTCAACCATGTCGTTCTTTCCCAGGGAAAAGTTTTCAATTTCGTCCCTGACAACGGCGCCAGAATATTAGAGCTCTGTAAATTTTGTTCGACTAAATAGATAAATGACAGAGGTAACTGTTTCAATCTACTTTAGAGCTGGGCACTAGCCTTCTCAACTCAAAGAGGGCTCTCTCATGTCACTGGGTATTTCTTTGATAATCAGTGGCTAGATTTGGTTTGTTTTGGGGATTTTTATAAAGTTGTTGGCTAGGAAGGGGAGGGACACTTTGGGAAATGGAGTCAAAATTCTGAAATTGAATGAAAACATTGACTGGCCTATAGAACTCTCCAGAGGATAAAGGATAAATGAGGCAATGAATCTAAGTTGTAAATTGAGTTTAATTAGAGTGGTAAGAGGAAGGAGAAAACAAATAACTACATCAGAGCATTACGAAAATAAATTTTGAATTAGCTAGGAAGAAATACACACAGTTTAAATTTCTTAAGCCGAGAGCATCACAAGACGAATTTTGGGCCTTTAAATCTCCAATTTAAACAGACGAAAATGGAAATGGAAATAAAGAACACAAAAAATACATACAATGAAAGGAGACAACTCATATCACCATCATTAGAATCTTTTCATAGAGACTTCAAAAGATTCTGCATGTTTATTCAATTCAGCTTCAGAAAATTACAATTGAGTTCATAAACAATAAAAAGGTTCCCTTTCACTTCTGTTGTTGGGAAAAAACACCCTACGGACTAGCAAACTAGGGCCAGACTTGCATGCAGATTTTGACCGAATAGAAACTACTTTTTTACCTACAACCCAAGATTTAAACCCCTTTTTCATAGTAAATGCATGGAAAAGGACCACCAACCTTATTACCAATGTTCGATGTAGATCCTTGGTTGTTCTTCGATTACTTGTTTGCGCTGCTCCTTCCACAGATGACCTGCACTCAAGACAAACAACAACTATGCATGCATGCTACTTCTATACTCAAGGGTTAGAAATCAAGAATAAATCAATCAAACCATAGACAATTCATGCATTGGGACAGGAAAAGTATTCTTTTTATTATTGAAAGTGAATCAACTTACAACAAAGCTGAGACCGGCCACCGCTCCTTGAACTTGATCCTGGGCTCCTCTTCTTCTATCCTTCAACTGCTTTGCATTAAATCTCCTTTGGCATGAGGAAAGGCTAAAGGGTTGGGACAATGG
>JZKD02S2359659.1:1048241-1069949 GCA_000966675.3 Picea glauca
ATCTTCACATAGACTGAAAATAGTCTTTTGGAGGTCCAAAAGCTTCCCAATGGGGAGGTGTGATCAGGGGATCAAATTTTGCTCAAAAATTAAAAGTGCTCGGAATCGCTTCAAATCGAACAAGAGCGTAGGCATCGTCGTTACGAACCCAACACAACCCGTTTCATATCAAACGAACATCAAGAGAAAGAGATATCACGATCTGTTCGGATTGTCAAACAGGCAAAAAAAGGACGCTGACTATGCAGTCCGTACAGGATGATGTGGCAGGAGACCGTACAACCGTATGTTGATGTGGCATATGATGACATGGCAATTTTTGATTGGCAGATGTGGTCGAATCGTGATGTCACACGTGGCATCATTTTTGGTCAATGGTATGGTGCCACATGGCCCAGTCATGGGCTTCCACGTGGCACCCCGGTATTGGCTATTGGTTGTTGTTTTAAAATTGTATGGGGTCTGTGGGGGTCGAACCCCAGACCTCCCCTTTGGCTCTGTGCTTTAGTAGAGTGTGGGCCACCACTAGCCCACACGGTGTTACTTGTAAGATATACGTTATACAATGTATTTAAATTTAAACTACTTTGTGGTGGCGCGGGGGTCCAGGCTGGGGCTTAGCCCTAGCCCCCAGTCGCAATCACCTTACATATGGCCATACCCTTTGTTAAATGGCGCGCGGGGGTTTTTAAAATATGTATCCCGTGGACATATGCCTAACCACATGTGACCACAACCGGGAGCACAGGGGTTTGAAACGGTTAAGTTTTGTTTACTAGCCCGAGGTCATATCGTGACCCTCATGTGCCCGAGAGCTAGGCGGTTAGGGGCGGGCGCACCCATAATCGTCCTACAGTCCGCACCGTTGGTGCAGTTGCATTCGGTGTCGGGTTTTTACGCTTTAAATAGCGTGTGTGCTAGGTTGCATGAACAAGGGTGCAATTTGTAGATGCAGAGACAACAAGCTTGAAGGGGGGACTTCCAGGAAGCCTAACTTCTTCGTTTTTTGGCCAAACAAGGTGCCAAAAAAGCCCAGTTAGGGATTTTTGGACGCTCTGAAGCCATTGGAGTAGTCTGTTGGTCAATTTGAGCATTGTAAGGCACATTTTTGAGCACTTTGAGAAATTAATAATAATGATCCATTGGAAGCTGGACCAGGAGATGTAGCCCAAGAGAGGGGTGAACTCCTTTATCATTTGTTGTGTTTATGTTCTTATGTTCATTGATTATGCTGCTGTTTATTTGTGTATTAAATGAGTAAATCCTATTAATAATGTGTTGAAAAGTTGATCCATTTTCTTTTAACACATAAACTTAACTTGCAAATATTTCCAAGTTTACAAGTCTTCTTCATTTTTAGATCATCTGGGCAGTCCTTGCGTTTGGTTTGTGAGAGGATTTTTTAAATGCACCCTTTGGAATGTGTGTCATTGTTTCTCCCAACGTCTTCTCAATCTGTAGAGGAAGAGATGGGAGATCAGCTTCTTTACCCTTCTCAGAAGCGCTTGGTTTACTATAGTCGTGCGCTCTAGTCGTTATGAAAGCATCACCCCTAACCATATATACGTTCGCAGATGAGGGATTGTTTGGGGGAGAACAGGTTTCTTGGATGCCCCCTTCTATACTTGTAGAGGCTTGAGTTAAATTTTTCCCATGTTGAAAAGGATTAGTCAACACTACCTGTTGTTGCTATGTGACAAACTTTTGGGCCTCTGCAAGTCGAGGACAAAGATGGTTCGGGTGGTATTCCGCACATAAGTTGCATGGATACCTCTCCTTCCATTTTTCCATGTTGTCCCCACCAGCATTATCAGTGGGTTTTTTATCCCCCTTACCCTTCTTTCATTATTTTTTCTTCCCTTTACGCTACTGGGTAGCCTTTGGGTTAGTCGACTGCACGGAGTGTACTTCCAACGTTTGGGTAGGGGGAGCAACCAAAGAAGTAGTTTGGCTGGCCGCTATGTGTTGTATGGATAATTGTTGCAACTATTTTGTCAATTGCTCAGCAGGCTTGGTTTGTGCTGAACCAACAATACCATATGCATGTGGTCCAACTCTCTGTCTAGTTTTATCCAGTATTGAACGTGGCGCATCTGGAAAGATGTTGTATAATAAACAAGACTGAGAATAGATGAGCTCAAACTGTTGAGCCCTCATGATGGCATATTATTTGGAGAAAAATCCAGAAGACGCGACGTCTTTGGATAATTGTGGGACCAAAGACTTAAGGAACCACTCAAGCAAGAATGCTGGTGCGACTGGTACTTTGATTAGACTCTTCCAGCATCTCCATTCTCAGATATGATCAGAGATATGGTCCACTGTTGTCTGTTCGAAATTGAAGAGAAGCTCTGTGCCAACGTTGTATCTCACAGGTAACTGGAAATGGTTAGGGAAGGCCATCGCCAGTTTTCCAAAAGAAGAGTATCTTGAGCGATCGAGCTCAATGTACCATTTCATGGCACTCCCGATAAGAGTGCATTGAAACAATCACAACTGTATGGAGTCATCTTTCAATGAGTTAGATGAACACCAAAGATGGAAGGTAGTCACATGATCACCTGGATCTTCATTAGGCTTGGCCTTGAACTTTGGAATGTCCAAAGGCAACTTCGTTGGCATAGGAGGCCAACGTGGATCGTGGCAAATAGGATCATTTAACAACCTTGTCAAATATGGCAAGTGTAAAGTCACCAGGAATGGTAGTTTGGGTTGCTGCTGATAACCTGGTAAAAAGGGTCCTGGAGTTTGACTGGCACCAGGTTGCCAAGAAAATTTTGGTTGCTGGCCTAGATTCTGGTAGAAACCATGGCCCTAACCAGCGTAAGGATTTTGCAGATGTGGAGACATCATCAACGGATTTCCCATAAAGGACATAGGGTGTTGGGCATGCATCGTGTTCGAATGACTTTGGGAAGGATTACCCCATGCCGGTCCTGATGGGAGAGGCATAGTAGTCTATCCAGGGTTCCATTGACTGTGGAAAGAATTACCCAGAATGACATTCCAGAGGAGGGAATGGATCCTTGTCCTTGCACAGGAATAGTACCCTGCGCAGGAGTAGACTGTCCAAAAATGGGATTGCTCCCAGACGAGAAAGCGATGGATGAGAAAGTGTTGTTACCAAACGTGTTGTTCCAAGAGAACGGTGTCAAACCTACCGACATACTGTGCGCAGGTGTTCCTTGACTCCCTGCTCCAATTAAACTAGTGTGTGTAGGCTGCCCGGCGGACTGTTGATGCGGACCACCAAGCGAAGGGGACGAAGGAGGGATATGACATCCTGCATAAGGAAAAGTGTTAAAAGGGACAGGAGTTCCCCCAAGTTGACCTTGCAGAGGAGAATTAGAGCTCCCTGCCCCCAAACCCAAAGTTTGTAAAGTGGAGTAGGTTAGTGCAGGACTTGTACCTGAACTAGGCATACCGTATGAGAATGAAGGGCCTGTCGCACTAGGTGTGAAGGGGGTTGTGGCCGCCACCATAGACGGTTTCGGTCCACTGTGTGACATAGTTGTGGTTGAGACCATGGTGGCTCGGACTAACGAAGGTAAGTTAGGAGATGATTCTCCCGTGGTAGCAACTATGGTGGGAATTGAAGAATTCCCAGTAGAAGTAACAACGTTTGTTTCCATAGCTATGTGAGGCACTGTCTGGCGTTCATGAAATTGGATTGGTACAATAAACGGTATCCAGATATCAGTGGTTGGGGTTTCAACCGAGCCAATATTGGCGGTTGATTCCTCCGGGAATTGTTCGAGCACAAAGGTTTGTAACCCGGTCGCTTCAAAAGACCCTTGTTGGTCTAGCTTCCACCTTAATGGTGGTGGGGGTGGCTCCAGTGTAACCGACGGCAGGCCCAGAAGCCTTCGTGACCGACGAAGCTCGGGATCCTCCACTGTGTGAGAAGATCCAAGACACGCTAAGGTATTCTACATGTTCAAAAGTATCACACACTAAAAAGAAGCCCCTAAGAGATAAGACAAGCAATCAGTAAACTATTTGGAAGAACAATTACAACAACCAACACTAGAGCAACTTACTGGTGCAAGTGAAACTCGAACACAAAATCACCCTCCGGGTATACTCTGCAAAGAGTGGCCCGATGTCCGTCCTAGGTACCGTGGTATACCCCTGCAGTCACCCGTGTATTTCCCTAAAAATATTGGCAACTAGGTTGCCAACACATGAACAGTCACCAGGCAGGTACAGTCAAAATTCGGGTAGACCACAATGAGCAGGGTATCAAGCCCAAAAAATGTCAAAGGTATCAAGAGAAAATGGTCCAGAAGACAACTAAGGACCTTGAATAGATTCGAGACCCACGAAGCCCCGTGGAAAATGCAAACGACAGAATCCCAAAACAAGCCCTCAATATGTGTTCTCCACTACGATTGGTCCAACTTTGGAGGGGTTATCTCCACTACCTTTCCACACATGACCTTGTGTTTATCCCCTGTGTTAGAGGGGGGTCCCAAATAACTTCCACGAAACTGGACTTAGACACTTCCCCACCTCAGACTCTAATGTTTGGTTTTGAGTGGCCCTGAAGAGTTTCCTCTCCAGCCTTATTCAAGGCCCTAATCCTGAACTAGTTTGTGAATCCTACAAACATAAAAGTCTGGTAGATTTTAAGCTTAGCGTTTATTTTAAGGATTTTTCTTACATCAAGGGGTATGAAGGTGAAATTGATGATGTGTAAATACGAAAGAAAAAGTGAATGAAAAAATATGGAAACAAAAGACTTTTACTAAATGCAAAATTTCAACAACTTTTCACAAAGAAGGAATTTTTTTTTTTTTTTAATTTTTCTAAGATTTTCTACAACAAACTCAAAGGGATTTCGCTCGACTACATGCTACTTATGATCTAAGTGCACTGCAAAAAACTTACGAAATAAAAGACTCTCCCTAGCTAATGACGCAGAAACACACTCTTCAACCAAAGAAGAAAATGAAAAGAGATTTTTATTTATTTATTTAAGTGCTAATAAAGAAACAAAGGGAAAATACCGACAAGCTGAAAACCAAGAAAAACAAATTCTGGCTTAAAGCGCATATCGCAAAGAATCAAAGTAAAGAATCACACAATGGCAATAAAAAAAACAAAGACTCTCACGCTTGTCTAAAAACCAATTTTTTTTTTTATTATTTTCTATTAAATATTAACTGAGAAAAAGAAGGCTAACGGTAAGATGACCTAACCTACTGACTGTTCAAACCTAGACTCAAACGCCTGAGATCAATACTTCTTATCAAAGGAGGGGATGGTTGCCCCACCCTGAATAAAAAGTAGCCTGTCAAGCACACGACTGTTACTAAAACAACATGCGTGCAAATGCATGCTGAGCAGAGACAAAAAGCGTGTACATGTGGGCTGACCTTGTATAGGCCATGTGTATGTCTAAATTCTAAGAAAAAAAATGAAAACAAGCAATCTAGACCAGGAAGAGGCCTCTTGTATTGATAACTAGGGTCCCTTGAAGGCTTGGATGCTCTTTCTAATAGAAAAGACAAATAATGCAAGGAATAATAAGGCGAAAAAAGAAATCTGAGATAGGAATGTGAACCAACAAGACTCAGACAGGATTCCAGAAAACCCCCTGAGAATGTATAATTCTGACAAGGAAGAGGAGGATTGCCTCTAAGGTTCTCTAACCTCCTACACACTATTGCTATCTCTAAAGCTAACGTTCACACATGGGATGTAAGAGGATAGGGCACAGGTACACGCATGCAGGCCTTCTGCAGGCCGCGTGTACCTCTATGTGTCCTGAAAACTACAGTCAAGCAAAAGTCAAGGAAAGCTGGTATGGAAAACCAGACTCCCTGCTAGCTCAGACCTTACAGAAAGAGACAGGCAAAGAAAAAATAGAAAACCTAATCTTTAAACCACCTAAAAACTCAAATAAATCCAAGAAACCTAAAGAGTATTCTCCCCAGTATGATCGCCAATTCTGTTGTTGGGAAAAAACACCCTACAGACTAGCAAACTAGGGTCAGACTTGCTTGTAGATTTTGACCAAATAGAAACTACTTTTTTACCTACAACCCAAGATTTAAACCCCTTTTTCACAGTAAATGCATGGAAAAGGACCACAAACCTTATTACCGACGTTTGGTGTAGATCCTTCGTTGTTCTTCGATTACTTGTTTGCGTTGTTCCTTCCACAGATGGCCTGCACTTAAGACAAACAACAACTATGCATGCATGCTACTTCTATACTCAAGGGTTAGAAATCAAGCATAAATCAATCAAACCATAGAAAATTCATGCATTGGGACAGGAAAAGTATTCTTTTGATTACTAAAAGTGAATCAACTTACAACAAAGCTGAGACTGGCCACCCCTCCTTGAACCTGATCTTGAGCTCCTCTTCTTTTGTCCTTCAACTGCTTTGCGTTAAATCTCCTTTGGCATGAGGAAAGGCTAAAGGGTTGGGACAATGGATTACGTAAATGGGCAGAGTTTCTTCACTATATTTTTTCCTCCTCCAAATGGTACCCCTACCCCTTCTTTTATAGGCTAGAAGGAGCTAGGGTTTTGGACAAACCCTCGGCCATGCATGGCCGGGAGTTTCAGTTAACTGACCCATAGCTTTTTGTTCCGTTAGCAACTTTCCTTTTTTCGTGCTTTGTTAGGTACATGCAGGCTGTAGTGAGTCATCCAGCATGCACACGCGTGCAGTAATGGGTTAGGGCGCGTGGGCCTTGACACAAGAGGATTTTCAAAGAGTTGTTCAACAAAGTTTTGGCAAAGAAGGGATATGAGTTGGCATGATGCCAGGTAAGCATGTGTGGTGCAATTTAGGGTTATAACAACTTCTTCCAACATTTAATACATTCATAACCTCTATCATTTATACAATTTTGAGTTCCTTTAGTTAGAAATTGATTACAATAGATGAACTGAAACGTTTCAGCTTCTACAATGATTACAAATGATAGTTTTCAGAAAAAACATTTCATGATCTCTGCAGATTCCTCTAACGCTCCAACTCCTTCCTCTGCCACATTCTCTTTGAAATGTCACTTATACTCTTTCAAATCTAATTCCATTTATCCATATTCTTATTAAATATTTGGGAATAATATATTTGAATAAAAAATAATTCCCAAATATTTTTCTATCCTGTAGAATTAAATTTCCATAATTTAATTCATGCCCGTGGTTTTGAAAACCATGTCTTGTTTTCCCAATTTACCATTTCACTGTAAAAAACATTTACTGTTACCATTTCACTATGAAAAACATTTACTGTGTCATGTTTTTTCCAATTTACTATTTCACTGTGAAAACCATTTACTGGTTTCTTTCCCATGGTTTTGAAAATCATGTCTTGTTTACCATCTTTGGTAAAATAGTTTTGATCTTCTTCTTTTACTTCTGTAAAACCTTTGGATAAAGAATTATCCAAGTCTTCCTTTCACATGCATCTTCCCATTTAAATATTTTCCATGGAACTAAACATTAATATTTAATTTGTAAAACTTAAATTTTACCTCTGTAAAACCTTTTCACCATGAGGAAGAATCTCATTTATTGGAAATTCCATAATTATTATTGAGTTGCATTCCTAGAAAATATGTCGCACATAAACTATATGATAAATGGTTGCATTTATTATATCGGGCTTGGGCTAGAGTGGTTTAATCCAAACTACTTTTACCCTCGATATTCACCATGTAAGGACACATCTCCCTAACCAAAAACCATCGGTTTATATATCGGCCGGCCTTCACATAATTAACCTCCGCATTAATTATATGCCCAATATGTATGTGCACCCTCCATCCACCCTTTGACTTTTCCATATTATAAATCGAGATTCGTTCCCATGATTTGACGTGATGCCATAAATTAAATATTGGATCAAATATTAATATAAATATTTTAATATAAAAATATTTATATTAATAATAATAAACCCCTTTTTCTATTTTCTAAGGAATTTGGGCATATGGGGCTTAACACATGACTTTGTGGATAGGATAAGGGTGCTTAATAACAGGAATATTTTTTTATTTTCAATGGGAATATGAAAATAAGGGTAAAAATGAATGAAGTGATGGAACTAAGGGATTCAGATACGCATTAAGGCTAGGTATAGGTTTGGGATATTTGCCAATTTTTTGACTCATGGAGGACATGAATATTTTGGATGATCAGTTGACTGAAGGATTTAGGTGATGGGCTGGTGGAAAAGTTTTAAAATTTGAGTGGAAAGATAACACAAGGACAAGATGCTTTGGGAAAAATTAATGCAAATTAGCAGGTGATAACATAACCCATGGATGTTGCAAGGGAAATAATCATCTGAATAGAAATGTATCGAGAAATAGGAGAAAATGTCTCCTCATAATATATTCCCTCCACTTGAGAGAATCCTCTAGTAACAAATATTGTTTTGTGCCTCTCGATGCTCCTGTCAACTGTGTGTTTGATCAATACAAACTTATAAATATGTTCCATTGATAGGCCATTCAATGTTGTTACTGCCAACTAGTCGATATCACTGTTGACAAGCCTTCTATTGATTGTACTCAATTTCAATTGAATCCTTCTAGTTAGTTCGGAAATGGATCATTCCTTTAATCCACATGCTCTTCAACCAACTATATCTTAATAGGTTGATCCAAAATTCATCTTCATTTTCAAGTAGTCAAGATAAATCGATAAGTTAACTATACTTGGCCACACGTAGTGATCTTCAATCGACTATACTCCAGCTACATCCAATATTCTAAGTTGGTAGAGATTTATATCTCTGGTCGATCATTCCTAAAGATTGATAATTGTCTCAATCAAATGATAAATAGGTTTGGAAGGTTGGTCATGTTGTGCATAAAGCAATGTCACAAATATCGATAGAGCATGTGTCTCATGGCTTTTGTTTACATTTCTCTCCACTATCTGTTATCTCTCCAGGAGTCCTTCTCAGGTTGTAAGTTTGAAGAAGCCTGGTAACTTAAGGTGTGAATGTTTTTGTATTTATGATTGGATCAAATGGGATACTGACCTACTGGATATATTATCTATACAGTCAAAGGTATATAATTAGATGAGACAATGCTTTCAAGAATCAATGATTAGATAAATAGCTTACTGGTGGATGAAGAAAGACTACACTTATTAACCAGAACACACATGTGATGGGTCAAATAAGATAGTAAAGATTAATTATTAAATCACAGTTTATGAATTGGCTAAGTGAGATAATAGTCACTAACAATTAAGATAAACATAGATCAATAAAAATCATGCAAAGTACAGAAAAGACAGAAGAATGGCAATCTGACATCAATAATGAAAGGAACTTGTGATCTATATTATATATATATGAAGGGTCTAATACAATATATAGCAATAGTGTCTAGTCTCCAGACTCGAACCTCTGGTCTATCAAAATAATAGGCTTTATAACCTTTACACATAGTTTCTAGATCTTGAAAGAATGGATCTGGTTTTCCTAAAATAGTCAATATATGAACAATATTACAAAAATAATGGATCTAGTCCATTTCTCCAAGTCGATTTGTCTTCAAAAACTATGGTGTTCAACATCTTCTCGAAAATCTTGATGTGTCAAGGAAGAGTAGATGTTTCTTTCAACAGTTTGAGGTATTCAATAGCTGTAAGCGTTTTTCCACTAAAGATAGGTCAATTATCAACCATCTACCTTACATAGTGCCTCAAAACTCTGAAATAAGTTTCCAAAATGTAAGTGGAAAATTGTTGGAAACTCTCTTATACTTCATATCACCGAAAATCCCCTTTGCTTGAGCTCGAGATCTTTAAAATCTGTTTCCTATGGTTTCGATGGCTCTTTTTCCCTGAAAAATGCAAGTTAGTCACTGAAAGCCCTGATTTTTGGCAGCTAACTATGTGTTGTTATGTTGATTATGCCACTGAAAATCCTGGGTTTTCCAAAAGGATAAACACTTCAAAAATAGTATTCTCCTTGATTATTTAGATTGATCTTCTTGCAAATTTTCAACAATCTCTGCTAGAATGCACAAATCTGGGTGTGTATCTATTTTAGCCTTCAACATTTTTACTTTTGTCTTCAAACACCCGATTATTCTCCATAGCCTATTACTGTCCTTTATGATCTTCTTCTTCTTCTTATTTTCCCTTACACTTTTAAGTGCCAATCTTTCAAAGCATGCATTGGTTTCTGCAAAATTCTTTGATAAAGTCTCATATCTAGCCTTTATCACCCTCTCTAGCACTTCCTGTTGTGCTATTTTCTCCTTCAGTTTCTTAATCTTCTGTGATTTTCTAGATTTTTTATTGCTTGATGTTTCACCTTCCTCATAACCTGTGAACATATCAGTCTCTGGTGCTTACTCCATAGAAAATTCTATGATCTGATCAGCAAGGACTTCTTCTTTGTTTGACTCAGAATCAGAGTCTGAGTAGGGTAGGTTTAGAAAATTTGTTTGCTTGGTCTCCTGAGTTGAAGCTTTCTCTGCAACTTCCTTGAAGACCAATTTCTTCTTTGTCTTCTTAAATATTGAGCTAGATGTTATTTCTTCTGAGAGGTCAATGGTGATGGCTCTCCTCCTCTTTAGACTTCTCTAAGGATTTGGTGACTTTTTTCTTTATTTCCTTTTTCCTTTATCAGGTTGAGTCTCTAACTCAAAACCTCCCCAAGAAAGAAAGTTTTCCCATGTTCTTTCCCTCTTCCTCAATTATTATACAATTATCATTTTGATCAAGGAAAAATGAAACAAGGCATTCTAGATATGGTCAGGTTTAGTTTGAACCTTGCGTGACATCTTTGTCAAGCTCCTATGAAGATAGTATGGTAGATTGAGAGGAACCTTTCCTGTAAAGTGATCCATAAGTTCGAAGAGATATAACATGACCCTATCATATCTTACCTCTATAGTTATATATAATTGTATGGATTTGAGAAGATCCTACCACTTCTCCTCCAGATGAGAAGTGGGGATATCCCTATTCCAAATGATGTCTTGGAATTCAGGCTTTAAATAAGGTCTGAAATCTAGATTCTTAGTGACTATGGTATTGAACCATTTTTTACCTGTTCTTGGCATGCTTGTAGCAGAGGCTATGGCTGCTTCATTGAATTGTATCTCCAAAGGGCCAACTGTGGATTTGTTTCCATCATATGATTTTGCAAAGGCTTCTGTGATACCCTAGTGGTATCCCTCCTGTAGCTTTTCCACATAAGTGAGACAACCTGCATCTGAGAAATACTGATGAATATCTGGATGAGATTGTAGATATTGTATATTGTCTAACTCCTTTCTGAGAAGTGGACCACCTTGTTTCTTACCCATCTGCAAAACACAAGTTAATCTATAGAAACTTGAAACAAAGAGATTACCAATGTAAAGAACCTATTGGCGATGAATAATGAACTCTGTATGATCAAATGGTGGGAAGAAACGTTGTTTATAAGCATTCAAAACTCGTGGGATTTGAGTTCAAATGATGGAAATAATGTTGATGTAGACAAGGATCCAAAAACGAGCAAGTGAAATGTAATGATGGTTGGATAAACTTCAGATCTGATAAGACATCACACCTTCACACAGGCTGCATAAGCGACTTCGGAATTATTATTCCATAACTAGTGATAAGGTCGTGTAAATGTGCCAATATTTCATAAAAACGGTCATCATTCCTTTATGATGTGTGTACTTATTTTCCCTTTCATACTCTTGAAGAGGCGATGCCTAAAAATACTTCTAGACTTTCGGGGGCTCCTTCATGTTTCCAACTTTTTCTTTTGCCACTGGAAGCTTGAATTTTCGGCGGCTCATCTTCAACTTTAAAACAATGAATAACCGTTGAAAAGGATTTTCTTTGATTTTTGAAAGTAGTAAACAACAAATCGATTTATTTTGGAATTTATCACTTATTCCCTTTACTTGGAAACTATAGACCACAAAATTTTAAATATGACATTTATTCATGACTATGGTATTACCTAAAAATTTAATAAAATGACTGGTTTATTTTAGGAGATAACATTTGGCTCCTATTGGAGATGAAACCTCCCTGTGAGGTTTCAAGAACCTTATTAGACTCAGTATCCTTCCTGTAATTTAAAACATTGACTGACTGACTGAGTGTTCCATTGGGCATGGATTTATTTGACAAAACAAATTGAAAAAAAAAGAAAGTGAAAATAATATTTACAGTAGAACTAGGCCACCTGATATCTCTTCACCGCACATTGAATGGGCCACCTGATATCACTTCACCTGCAAAATTTTCAAGAAAAAAAGTGTTGTTCTGCTGCACTGGTGATATAATAAATGGACCTGTCTAGAGAGCATCAAACTTTCCATGTTTACCCTTTTCCTGCCTTGTTGCATCCCATTTCAAAACTAGATTCCCTACTTTAAAAATATCTTCCTTTACCTTTCTATCAAAAGTGTCCTTCATCTTCCTCTGATGCAATTCAGTATTTTCAACCAACTGTTCTCTGACCTTTTGTAATTCAACCAAATGAAAAATCCTCCTGGTAAGATCATTTGGCTCAAAATCAGCCTCCTGAAGAAATCTAGCTACTGGTAATGCAAGCTGGATTGGAAAAACAAATTTTGTGCCATAAACCATCTTGAATGGAGATGTATTAATAGATTTCTTATTGGTTACTCTATCATCCCATAAGGAAAACTTTAATTTAGAGTCCCAACTCCTTTGATTATGATCTAGTAACTTTTTAACAATTCTTACCAAACTCATATTACAAGACTCAACAAGGCCATTGCCTTGTGGATAATAGGTTGTAGAATGAACTCACTGGATTCCCATATCCTCACACAAATTTACCAAGGCTTTATCATTTAATGTTTTTGCATTGTCTGTAACAAGTCTTTTGGGACAACCAAACCCAACAAAAATATGATCATATAGAAATTTAATGATTATTATATGATTAGCATTCCTGGTGGGAATGGATTCAATCCATTTTGTGAAGTAATCAGTAGCAACAAGAATCCATCTATGTTGATTTCTATAAGGTGGATGTATTTCTCCAATGAAATACAACCCCCATTATTGGAAAGGGCCTGTAACCACAACATGTTTAAGGGGTAGAGACTTAAACTGCTGCTTACCTGAAAACCTCTAGCATTTATCACATGATTTGACAAATGCACATACATCAAAAAATAAAGAAGGCCAATAATAACCATCTCTCAAAATCTTATGAGAAGTTGTTTTCCAATAATGGTGTCCACCACATTCACTGCTATGAAACTCTGTCATAGTTTGGACCGATTCATCCTTGTTAATGCATCTCAACAATACACCTGAGGGATCTTTCCAAAACAAGATCTTGTCACTAATACATAATTTATTGACCTTAAGATTCAAAGCTCTCCCATGTATCATGCTCCTAACTGGAGGAGCTATAAGATTTTGCAAAAAATAGATAATTCTTCTATACCACTCACAATCAGACAAGTGAGGGGATACTTGAAGGTAATAAGTATTTTTCTCTTCAAAAATTTGAGATTTTAAATTTTCTGCATTCACCCCAACAAAATGAATCCCAAGCATCTTACAATTGTCTTCTACAACTATTCTAGCAAGTCCTTGGCCTCTTACCAATTTGATTGGCTTGATCTCAATGCCAAACTCTATCATTTTAGCATTCCACTTGCTCCTCTTCCTGTCAATGTCTGGGTGAACATGGACATCTTTTACAGAACTTGAAGGTACATAGGAAATTACCTTGGCATGTAAAATATAGATTCTGAAATCTTTAAGTGATTTGATGAGTGCATAGGCTTTCTTTTCAATTGCATCATATTTGACTTCAGCATCTCTCAAAACCTTGTTGAAGAAAGCTATTAGCTTCTCATGCCCATCATCATTCTTCTGTAATAACACTACTGCAATTGTATCATTAGAGGCAAATGAGAAAATATAAAAATCTTTATCAAAATTTGGGCTAATTAAGACAAGGGCAGTCATAATAGCTTCTTTGATAGCTTCAAAAGAATGTCTGGCTTCCTCTGTCCACTTTACTTCAGAATCCTTTCTCAACATGCATGTGATATGTTTAGTAAGCTCTGTAAAATTTTCAATAAACCTCCCGATAAAATTTCTGGTTCCAAGGAAAAATTGGTTATCCTTCTTAGATCTTGGGAGAGACAATTTCTAAATTGCTTGTATTCTTGTTGGATCAATCTTCATCCCATCTGCAGAAACGATATGCCCAAGCAACCTGCCTTCTCTGAGTGCAAAAAGAGATTTCTTGGGATTTAAATAAATGTCATACTTCGTACATTTCAAGAATGTCTTTCTTAGATGTTGCAAGTGGTATTCATGACTGTGTGAAAAGACTGTGATGTCATCAAGATAAATCAAACCAAATCTATCTTTTTCCCCTACAAATGCAATGTCCATTTCCCTCTGAAATGTGGCTCCCGCATTCATCAATCCAAATGGAATTTTTTTCATACATAAATGTACTCCATGGTGTGATAAAGGTTGTTTTCTCTCTGTCATCTGGATGGACTGCAATTTGATTATATCCTGAGAAACCATCAATAAATGACATGACACTAGCTCCAAAGACTTTTTGTAGAATGTGTTCCATCTTGGGCAATGGGTAATTATCTTTTCTAGAGAATTTATTTAAATTCCTAAAGTCTACACAAAATCTAATCTCACCATTTTTCTTTCTATTAGGAACAAGGTTTGCAATCCATTTCGAATATCTAAGAGGGATGATTATCTTGGCATCCAACAATTTTTTGATTTCTTTCTCCAACAATTTTTTGATTTCTTTCTCCATAGTAGGCAACAACATTGGGTTGAATGATCTAAGTTTATGTATGAAAGGTTTTGTGTCTTTGTTCAAAGTAATTTTATGTTGTATGACCTCTGTATGGTATGTCTTCAAATCACTATACTCGCATGCAAATATATCATAAAATTCCTTTAAAAACTCACCATATTCAGATTTATGTTTGTCAGTCAAATGAGATGCTAGATTTACATACTTGAGGTTTTCTCCATTTGCTACATTAAACTGAAACACATCATAATCTTCCTCCTTCTTTTCTAGCTTAATGGCAACATAATTATGATAAAAAAGTCTCTCTAAAGGAACCAAACCTTTGGGGAGACGGTTAGTAGAGAGTTTCACAATTTCATGGGATCCAATTTTATTTCTAAATTTGGACTTTTGAGCCTCTTCATCATTCTCATTTTCCTGATCAATCTGTAAATCTGAATACTCATCCATCACTCCTAGAAACCTTCTTATCTCTACATCATCTTCAAATACCTTCCAGAATTTAACATTATCATGTAAAGAAGGCCTATACTTTACCTGAATTTCATCATTTAGATTTGGGGGCAAAGGAGGTATGAAAGTACTAGTTGAGACAACCAATGAATCAACTAATTGATTCATGGCCCTGGGAATATATGAGATCTTGAATTCAGTGAAAGAAACAATCAAATTGAGAACCTCATCTCTGTAATCTTTCAGCCTCACATGCTTGGCTTGGAAAGACTTATTCACCTGTTGAATTATCAAATCAGCATCTCCATATGCTTGTAGCCTTTTAATCTTCATTTCTTTTGCAACATTCAAACCTAAGAGAAGAGCCTCGTATTCTGTAATATTATTTGTGAATTTGAAATCAAGCTTGAAAGACAAGTGTGTATTTTATTTAGATGGTGAAATAAAAATGACCCTTGCTCTAGTAGTCTCTTTAGTGCATGCCCCATCAAAGAACATACTCCAAATATCATCTTCTCCTACCTCTGTGGACTGAAACCCAAGATTTTATAGCAACAATGAATATGACAGTGAATCATCAATCTGTAATATGCAATATCCCATACCTGTGTCAACTGAGTAAATTGGATGATTGGATGGATTTTGTTCATCACTGATAATGTAGGCAAGTTGTGACTCTCTGTATAGTCTCTTATTTCCTCCTCCAAAATAAGGAATAGTAGCATATGAAAGATCCATTTGAAGAGTTCCTCCTAACCTCTTCATCCATGATCTCGATAACAAACATCCGAATTTGGGTGGAATATTTGCTACAACTACATCCATGAACATAGTTTTCATAAATGCTTGAGTTAAAGTTACTACCAAATCTTTGATCAACCCGAGACATTTAACTTTCCTAGAGTCAAATGAGAAAACATCATGGTAAGTTTTAGTAATTTCTAATCCAATCTCATCCATAATTGCCTTTGGCATTAAATTGTGAGAGGCTCCAGAGTCTAGCAGGCATTTATGCAATATTTTTTCATGAATGTTCAGAGAGATATAAAAAGGTGGACAAATTTCATCTCTATCCTCTATCATTTGACCTAAGTCAATGGTGGGCTTGTCATCTTGCATATTAAGGATATCAATAGAGGAAGATATGGATTTGGTATCAAGAGTCTTGAGGATATATTTCTTGAATGATTCATTCTTCATTAATTCAACCAAAGGGATGGAGATTTTGATTTTCTATATCTTAGCTTCAAAATTGAAAGAATAAGAGGTTTTGTCAGAAAGTTTTACCTCATTTGAAGGGGTTTTCAAAGCAATCTACTGGTCATTAGGAATCTGATCCTTTTGAGTTTGTTGTTTGGTAGGAGCAACAGTCTTCTTGGGAGGAGATGGTGCATTTTGTTTTACAGTGTTGGACTTAGATCTTAAATTGTATATGTTCTTATCATCAGTTTGAAAAACACCATTATCATCATAATTCTCATTTATCTGTCCATTCATTAATGCCTCCTCATAATAATTCTGTGTCAGATAAGATTTCTCTGCATCATCTCCAACACAATGAATATTATCTTCTTCTTGTTCTTGAAAATCATCTTCATCTTCATCCATCACAGTATTTTGGAGAGGAGCTTTTACCTTCTGATCATCTGTGGGATTTCTCTCTCTCTTCAAGATATGTAACTTTTGGTTATTTCTCCTAAAAATATTAGGATTCTGATTTGGATTTCTGTGAGTGTATTCATAGGAACCTTTTCCCTTGGCAGGCTTCTTATTATTAATCTTTAGCTTGGAAATTTCTGAGGTTAATGATTCTAGCATCTTAGCCAATTTGTATGTCTTAGGATTTGAATTTGATGAGGAAGAGGCTTCTTCCTTCTACTTTTTCCTATCAAAATTTTCCTTTAATTTATGAGAAACTAAGATATTTGACTCTACTTCAAGGGAAACATCTTTCATTAAAGAAAGTGTAGCATACCTTCTTTCTCTCAGCAACAAAAAAAATCCAGATTCAAATGAGTTGGCATAAGTGATTTTGGTGGAGGTATTTGTAGGTTTGATTTCTGTCGGTATTTTACTATACATTCTGTTGAATCTCTTGGTGAAATCAGATACAGATTCACCATTTTCTTTCCTAAGGCTTCCAAACTCTGTGATATAGTACAAGAAGTCTCTCCTATATCACTAGTGTTTCAAAAAGATATCATCCAACTCTTCTATTCCAGCTATAGAACCAGCAAGAAGTTCCTTGAACCACTTCCTATAATGAACATCCAAGCTCTGGACAAAGACTCTGGTCTAGGCACCATCATATTCTATGTTTAAGTTCTCACCATAGATATAGAAGGCATCTATATGTTACTCTGCAGTTACATCCTTCTCTCTTGTGAATTTTGGCATATACTTTTGGTAATCACCAGTAGGCATGGCTGCAGGTGGATTTTGTAAGATAAGAGGTGCATATATAGCATCTAGAATTCATTGCATTTTGGTCAATGGAGCAGGTGCAACCATAATGACTATTTGTGAGAGAGGTTATAGAATTTTATCATATTCTTCAACAATGGGAGGATTTAATTGAAAATGGGGAGATTCTTCTGATGGGAAAGAAGTTTGATATGAGGCTATATAGAAATTTGCAAGTTGTTCAACTAAGTTTTCTTCACCTTTAGGAGACAAATCTTGAAGAATATGCTCTACAACAAGAAGGCTAGTGTGGATATTTATATGGTCTTCTTCTTGTTGTGAGTGAAAGGACTCAAGAGATGAGGAGATGTAATTTCTTTCTAAGGTATTAGATGATTCTTCAACTAGATTAGATCCTAACACTTCTTTTGGAATGGCATTTTCCTCTTGATAAGAAACAATTGGTTCTTCTACAGTAACATTTTCAAAAATTGATTCTTCTATAGCTGTTACAGTTGATCTTTCACTGACAATCCTAAAGGAAGAAGATTCAGTGTTTTCTGCTATTGATTTCTTAGAATGAGAAATAAGATTACTTTTAGTACCTGATTTTGAGGTCTGATCTTGAAATGATCTTCCTCTTTTGAGAATTAGCTCTGGATTTGGTACTGATGTAATATATGGTTCCTATGGATTCACCCTGGTGTTGATCCTTTTGAGAGCCAGAGTGAACATAGTGGAGTTGCCAGATAGATGATTACAACCAATGTAATGTCTAATCCTTGTCTATCATCAAGGAGCAGTTCTAATGTCGTTCCCCAGGGAATATTTCTTTAACTTCTGTCTTCGGTCCCTGACAACGACACCAATCTGTTATCTATCCAGGAGTCCTTCTGAGGTTGTAAGTTTCAAGAAGCCTGGTAACTTAAGGTGTGAATGTTTTTATATTTATGATTGGATCAAATCGGATATTGACCTACTGGATATATTATCTAGATAGTCAAAGGTATATAATCAGATGAGACAATGCTTTCAAGAATCAATGATCAGACAAATAACTTACTTGTGGATGAAGAAAGACTATACTTATTAACCAGAACACACATGTGATGGGTCAAATAAGATAGTAAATATTACTTATTAAATCACAGTTTATGAATTGGCTAAGTGAGATAACAGTCACTAGCAGTTAAGATACACATAGATCAATAACAGTCATGAAAAGTACAAAAAAGACAGAAGAATGAAAATATGACATCAATAATGAAAGGAACTTGCGAACTGTATTATATATATATGAAGGGTCTAATAGAATAGAAACAGGGTCTAGTCTCTAGACTCGAACCTATGGTATATCAAAATAACAGGGTTTATAGCCTTTACACATAGTTTCCAAATCCTGAAAGAATGGATATGGTTTTCCTAAAATAGTCAATATATGAACAATATTACAAAAATAATGGATCTAGTCCATTTCTCCAAGTCGATTTGTCTTCAAAAACTCTAGTCTTCAATAGTTTCTTGAAAATCCTAATGTGTCAAGGAAGAGTATATGTTTCTTTCAACAGTTGGAGGTCTTCAATAGCTGTAAGCGGTTTTCCACTAAAGATAGGTCAATTATCAACCATATACCTTACATAGTGCCTCAAAACTCTGAAATAAGTTGCCAAAATGTAAGTGGAAAATTGTTGGAAACTCTCTTATACTTCATATCACCGAAAATCCCCTTTGCTCGAGCTCCATATATTTAAAATCTGTTTCCTACGGTTTCAACGGCTCTTTTGCCCTGAAAAATGCAAGTTAGCCGCCAAAAGCCCTGATTTTTTGTGGCTAACTGTGTGTTGTTATGCTGATTATGCCAACGAAAAGCCTGGGTTTGCAAAAAAGATAAACACTTCAAACATGAGTCTTCTCCTCGATTATTTGGATTGATCTTCTTGCAAATTTTCAGCAACCTCTGCTAGAACGCGCAAATATGGGTGTGTAGCTATTTTAGCCTTCAATAGTTTGACTTTTGTCTTAAAATGCCCAACTATTCTCCATAGCTTGTTATTGTCCTTTATGATCTTCTTCTTCTTCTTATTTTCCCTTACACTTTTTAGTGCCAATCTTTCAAAGGTTGCATTGGTTTCTGAAAAATTCTTTGATAAAGTCTCATATCTGGACTTTATCACTCTCTCTAGCACTTCTTGCTGTGCTATTTTCTCCTTCAGTTTCTAAATCTTTTGTGATTTACTAGATTTTTTATTGCTTGATGTTTCACCTTCCTCATAACCTGCGAACATCTCAGTCTCTGGTTCTTGCTCCATAGAAAATTCTATGATCTGATCAGCAGGGACTTCTTCTTTGTTTGACTCAGAATCAGAGTCTGAGTAGGGTAGGTTTAGCACATTTGTTTTCTTGGTCTGCTGAGTTGAATCTTTCTTTGCAGCTTCCTTGAAGACCAATTTCTTCTTTGTATTCTTGATTCTTGAGCTGGATGCTGGTTCTTCTGAGAGGTCAGGGGTGATGGCTCTCCTCCTCTTTAGACTTCTCTAAGGAGTTGGTGACTTTTTTCTTGATTTCCTTTTTCCTTTATCAGGTTGAGTCTCTAACTCAAAACCTCCCCAAAACAGAAAGTATTCCCATGCTCTTTCCCTCTTCCTCAATTCTTCTACAACAATCATTTTGAACAAGCCAAAATGAAACAAGGAATTCTGGATATGGTCAGGTTTAGTTTGAACCTTGCATGACATCTTTGTCAAGCTCCTATGAAGATAGTATGGTAGATTGAGAGGAACCTTTCCTGTAAAGTGATCCATAAAGCTGGAGAGGTATAACATGACCCTATCTTATCTTCCCTCTGTAGTTATATATAATTGTATGGATTTGAGAAGAGCCTGCCACTTCTCCTCCAGATGAGAAGTGGGGATATCCCTATTCCAAATGATGTCTTGGAATTCAGACTTTAAATAAGGTCTGAAATCTAGATTCTTAGTGACTGTGGTATTGAACCATTTTTTCCCTGTTCTTGGCATGCATGTAGCAGAGGTTATGGCTGCTTCATCGACTTGTATCTCCAAAGGGCCAACTGTGGCTTTGTTTCCATCATATGATTTTGCAAAGGCTTATGTGATACCTTGGTGGTATCCCTCTTGTAGCTTTTCCACATAAGTGAGACAACTTGTATCTAAGAAATATTGATGAATCTCTAGATGAGATTGTAGATATTGTATACTATCTAACTCCTTCCTTAGAAGTGGACCACCTCATTTCTTACCCATTTTAAAAACACAAGTTAATCTATAGAAACCTGAAACAGAGAGATTACCAATGGAAAGAACCTGCTGGCAATGAAGAATGAACTCTGTATGATCAAATGGTGGGAAGAAACGTTGTTTAGAGGCATTCAAAACTCGTGGGATTTGAATTCGAATGATGGCCATGATGTTGATATAGACAAGGATCCAACAACGAGAAAGTGAAATGTAATGATGGCTAGATAACCTTCAGATCTGATAAGACGCCACACCTTCACACAGGTTGCATAACTGAATTTGGAATGATTATTCCATAACCGGTGATAAGGTCGTGCAAACGTGTCAATCTTTCCTAAAAACAATGATCACTCCTTTATGACGTGTGTACTTCTTTTCCCTTTCAGAATCCTGAAGAGGCGATGCCTAAAACCGCTTCTGCACTTTCAGGGGCTCCTTGTGTTTCCAACTGTTACTTTTTCCACTAGAAGCTTGAATTTTTGGTGGCTCATCTTCAACTTTAAAACAATGGTTAGCTGCCAAAAAGGATTTTCTTTGATTTTTGAAAGTAATAAACAACAAATAGATTTATTTTGGAATTTATCACTGATTTTGTTTACATGGAAACTATAGACCACAAAATTTTAAATATGACATTTATTCATGACTATGCTATTACCTAAAAAATTAATAAACTCAATGGTTTATTTTAGGAGTGTTATAACCCTAAAATGCACCATACAGGTTTACCTGGCATCAGGCCAACTCATGCCTCTTCCTAGCCAAAGCCATGCTGAGAAATTCCTCAAAAATCACTTGAAAACAAGC
>JZKD02S2359659.1:1077046-1126870 GCA_000966675.3 Picea glauca
AAGGGGTTGAGATTTTGGGTAGAAGGTTAAAGGTTAAATCTGAAGGGTCATTTTCTGCGTATAAGTTTAGAGCCCTAGCTTATTAGTCCGTAGGGTAGAAATACCCAACAACAAGGAGATAACACTATCGACCTCCATTACTAGTATCATTGAGCTCCTCTCCTTTAACTAATTTGAAATTTCAACAGGAAACCGAAGTAATAAACTTGGCCCATTTGAGATTACTAGTTTCCCACGTATTCATAGCCAAGCATCATAAATGCCTTTGAAATCACAAGCACACACTTTATCTGTTTTGTCTCTCCAGCGCCCTTAGAGCCTATTCATGTTACTTGTATGTTTGTTTTATCCTAAGTAAGTGTTTCTTCATAAATTATGAAATCCATTTATGGAAGTCTGCAACAACAAGAATTTTGAATGTGTGCATTGGCCATTACCATTGGTTCTAATGTGTGGTTGAGCAAGCGAACAAATACGTAAGCCAGAGGTGTTTTAATGGATGACTTCTCTTGTAAATTTGTGGTATGTCAGGAGAGGCATTGATTTACTCTCTAATATTTTATTTCATCCAGGCTAGCGATAGTGCCTGATTTGTGGGATAGTAAGTTGCATTTTGATTTGGTGAAGAATGATTATCTTCGACCCACCATACCTTCACTGACTGATCAATACTCTCACTGTACACAAGAAAGCCATTGGAAATGGAAACATCAACGACTTCCACGATGGAGTTTACGAGTCCACTCTAGCCCTACAACATGTCCAACCATGAATTGGAACCATTGATATCACCTCGTCTCCATATATGTATCATCTTATCTGCCAACCCGCCGAAAAGGATATTCTTAACAGTGGCTAGACATAGCACTGCAATGGCCTCTTAGAAAGCTATCTAGTTGTAGCATTGAATTCATGTAGATGGGATTTTCTCATTCCCAAACATTAAAATTCCCATTGGTTGATCTTGAGTAGAGAATACCTTTGTCCATGCTAAGGGAAAGTGTGTTCACAACACTATATTGTTAGACGGCCAGGGTCTGTGTGAGGACATGATTTTCTCCACGACACATATTTCAAGTACTTCATCAAAATTTCAACTTATCGGATTCTTATACATCGAACTGTGGCCTTCGTCGGGTAGATCAAAAATCAAATCTGGGCTCCTCCGTAGTTGTGCCACCCTTGACACTTCCATTATTTTTCAATGGACTATATTTTAGTCAGCCATCCATGCTTCACGAAGAGAATGATGGAAAATTCCTATCGTGGTCAACAACTCAACTCTTCACACACATATGGCCTATATTCTCTTATCAATCTTCACACAAAATGCAAAAAACTATCTCATTTTCCTGGGCCCTCCCATGAGGGAGTCAAGCCCAGTCCTGCTCTGATACCATGTTGTTTTTCTTCATATAAGATATGATCGATGTATTATTACAATAACGAGTGTTCCATATATAGGGAACATATGGTGACCATCCATGAAAGGATGTGTCCCTTGAATAATAAATAACTATTTATTATTATCATTTACTTATTATATATGATATTTAATAATAAATAATTATATTATTAATTATTATTCTAAGAGAATGGCTTCCCAATGTTGTCCAAACATCAACAAGTACAATCCAGTGAATGTGAATAAGTGAGCTAAGTTCGAACATTCATGGAATCATGCAATCAGAGGTCAATGATGTAAGACCATTGTTGGAAGCGAGGATACCTTCCATTGAGGCATCCAAGTCCCAAGGTACTAATATAATTCCCAGATGATGTGTTGAAGTCAACAGGAAAAGACTCGTTGAAGGAGGGCCTTGATGTATCCTCCATCATCGACACAAAACTGATATAGGAAAGTGATGAGATATAGTGAATGAATCATAGACTGACATAGGTATGGAAACTAGTAATTTTGTAGATGGTTGACTCTCGAGGTGGATACTTCCCTTGAACATTGAGGCACAACATGAGACTTGGCAACATAAACACAGAGTGGATCGAAACATAATGCAGTGGGTGTTGTGACATTCTTTGGATGACTCAAAGGACTAAAAAGACTCATAGGATTGGTTAAGTGCATAGGTTTATTAGATTATCCAAGTGTTTAGGGCAAAGGTTAGAAACAAGTGTCGTGTTGAAGGGAGACTGCAAGAGTTGTTTAAAAAATTTCTCAAGAAACTTGACCCACTTCCTTCAATTTCCCCCCCATCCAGATAGATGAGTACCTCTTTTTAATTTAACAAGCTAGAGTAGGATAACACATGCTCGATATAACTAACCTTCGGTAAAATCCTCTTCCTTTGTTTAACGAACTGGAAGAAGTAAGGGTTCGTTCCCATATGGGCCCTTCAATGTGTAGTTTAGCGAGTTTAGAGAAGGAAAACTTGATGGTTTTTCATGTTTAGAGAGTCTGAAAAAATTAAAGATGACTCCAGGGTTTCCTTTTTTGTAATTTTAGTCCCTGAGGTCCAAAAAAGAGATAAACTTTTACTCAAAAGATGCCCTTTTGAACCTTTTAACGAGTGTGAAAGGAAGCAAGATCACACATAAATCTTTTCATGTTTAGAGAGTCCGAAAAGAGATTTAAGATGAATCCAAGGGTTTCCTTTTCCGTATAACCTTTACAAGCCTGAAAAAGTGATAAAAGTATACTCGATTACATTCTCATGTATTTGTGAGCGCAAGAAAGAACAAATATTATGCTCATTAGTGTTACAAGGTTACAAAAAGTCGCTCCTTTAAATCATGTAAAAACAAACTGTTATGGACATAAGACATTAGTAATTTCTCGAAACAAAATGATTAAAAACCCAAAAAATGACTTTATAATAAGGAGAAAATATCAAAATGAACTTATCAAATATCAAAATAGGTCAAAATTTCATTTTACCATTCTCCTCTAGATTTTGGATTTTTCACCTCTTTGGAGCGTTTTTCGAGCGCCGATCGTGGGAGTTGTGAGTGATCATTTTCATATTCGTCTAGACTAGGTTAGTTGTCTCTTCCTCCTCATCCCTTTTCATGGTATTTAACTTCATTTTAACCTTTGTTTTGAGTGTTATAGGCTCCTTAGGAAGCCCTAGAGCGCCAAACCATATCGATACTCCCTCAAGGCACTGATGGGATCGTCGATCGATATTTCAGCGTGCTGGTGCATATGTTTGGGGAATGCTAGTGCTATGTAGGATGATTTGAGGGAGCTCTAAGTGCATAACTCAATTTATTTTTGAATTTTTGGCTAAATAGATGCAGTTTTTCTCCATAAGAGTTTGACTACTGATGATTAAATGTTTTATTTGCAGATTTCATCTATAGCTATCTGTGATAGAGTGGAAAGAGTGTGAGCATGATTTCGATGATATTTCCTCTCTCCAATACCCTCAAGAAAGGGCGGCCTTGCGAAATTGTGGTATGCTCAAATACTTCAAGCTTCAAAACATGAGAAAAGAAGTACTATTGCTTGAGCATTTGATTGGTCTATGGGATGATGTTGAGAAAGCGTTCCGAATCAGACTGCACATGCTTTAAATTGAACTATATGATGTATATTTTCTAATGGGGCTGTCGAGGAGAGAGGCACCCATTA
This sequence comes from Picea glauca, assembly GCA_000966675.3. Classification (NCBI taxonomy): domain Eukaryota; kingdom Viridiplantae; phylum Streptophyta; class Pinopsida; order Pinales; family Pinaceae; genus Picea; species Picea glauca. Next base: position 1,080,639 of record JZKD02S2359659.1, read on the forward strand.
TCTTGTCTGGACACCGGGAAAATCCACAACCGATCGAGGCATATGTTGTCGAGCATTACATACCATGGTCGCGGTTGGTGGGTGGACATATTGTGATAAAGGATGTGAGAGATTTAGCACTTCGATCCATTCTATTTTCCATCACCAATTTGGTGGGGAGCACCATTTCTCACTTGGCTTATAAATCAAAAATATCTTATTCCTTAATTATTTAGAAACCATATTGTTTAATTGGAGTGCAGGGCTCCTCCAGAATGTCAAAGAACAAATATCCAAATGCAGGACCGACATACAGAAACAGTTTGGATACAGTTCCTTTTTGGTTGCATTTTTCTTAAAGCAGGTCCCCCAGATGCATCCATAGGTTGCCTTGATGGAACATCCTGTGACTGAGACTTGTATGGAGAGGTGGACCAGCCTTTCCCCTAGGTTGGAGAATGAGTCCTCAGCTTTCATATTCACTGTTGACTTCTTTGCATGGTGGAGAAGGCAGTTAGTGGTTATTGAGAACTTCCCCTATGTTGGGATTGATTATAGAGGTAGCACAGACTTGGTACTTCCCAAGGGAATCCAATGGGATACATTAGGTATGAAACATAACCTTGCAACATGCATTTTTTTTATTTTTTATTTTATATTTTTTTGGTTGTACAATGAGGAATCTAAAATATTTTATTTTCATCATGCAGACAGAGGTGTATCATGTCTGGTGGAGATGCCGACAATGGGACATCGTGGAGATGCACAGGAAACATCTGAGCATGATGTCACAGCGGGAGGGCTTCGAGAGGTAGAGAGGAAACTCTGGGGTTTTAGAATGGGTGTCCCACCCCTCAGGAGGCGAGATATGCCTCTACACTTGTAGCGACATACAATTGGGGTTTTCGAAAGCATCAACCATTTTCTTCATTGGATGACATGAGGAGTAGTGTGCTATGTAGAGAACAACATGATACAAGAGGATGAATAGGGTCCTCAGTTGATATTTTTTAGTCCTTATGACAATATTATGGGAATGAAGGCCCGAGTTTGTTTCCCTGCTATGTACATTTTGATAATGTGATTTCAAAATACTTTTTCTATCTCACACACACACACACACATATATACGAGTTTCGCAATGCCTATCTATGTTGCATTTTTTTATCTTATGTGATGTTTTTGTGTACATATGATTTATGTTTCAAAATGTTTTCTCTATGCACAAGATACCATTCCAACATGTAATTAGATAATGAATCTGAAGTTGTATTGAGTTCTCTTGGTATGTGTCTGTATTGGATAAATTCAAACAATCTTTCGAGAAGAAGAACCCTTAGGTGGAGACGTAGTAAAAATGAGTTGTGAATGGCATACTCATGATTAAGTTGACAGACCACAAGTTGAGAGTCTAGGTTGATAATCAATTTAGTTAAACCTAGAGAGGAGGCTTCGGTTAAAAGTACGATGACAAAATGATATTCTGCCATGTTATTGGTCGCATATCTGAGGAAGATTCCTCCTTAACTCACCAACTTGCCAGAGTGGTAGATGACCCAAGCTGCATAAGTGATGTTTTGGGTGTGTCGACTAGCACCATCTGCAAGCCCAAAATAGATGGGAAAGGGTGATGTCATATGTGCATTCAATCACAAAGCAAAGTATAAGTAGCTGACATAAAACTCGTGCATCAAAAAGAAAAGACACACCAAGTCAAGAGTATATAGTACAATAATGTACAAAGTACACATGAGAGATGTTCTATGCATAGTACTTAATAAAGTAAATCCCATTTCAGGGCTCACCAAAAGATATTCCATCGTAGTCAACTAACTCGTAGGCACCTCTGTGTAGAACATGTTTTATGATATAAGGCCCGTGCCACATGGGTTCTAGCTTTTCTGCCCCCAGCTTGTCATGATATTGATAATAGACTAGGACCAATTCTCCGTTTGAAAAAGCACGAGGTCAAATAGATTTTTCATATTGATGTTTCATTCATTTTTGATACGTCTCATTGATGAGAGAAACATCACAATAGGTTTTGTCCAACTTGGTTAAATATATGAATCGTTCTTCTTTAGCAGAAGTGTGAGGTAGAAGTTCTACAGTAAGTTTCAATGAAGGGACTCACATTCGATTGGTAACACCACTTCTATGTTGTATACCAACTAGAAGGGCGTGAATCCAGTTGCAGTTTTCACTTAAGTTCGATAGGCCTATATTGCGGAGAAGAGTTGCAAGTGCCAAGAGGTTTTGTTTTTTCCCACCATGCATTGGAGCATGGTCTTCAGGACTTTGTTGATGGCCTCAACTCGTCCATTCCTCTGAGGATAGTAGGGGGATGATTTTTCATGGTGAAAACCTATCTTGGTGCATAATTCACTCATCATATGGTTCTGTAAATGTGAGCCATGATTAGTTACAATAGCTTGCGGAACACCAAATCGAGTTATGATGTGGTTAAACATGAAGAGTGTTGCATTTTGGCCATCATTAAGGAATGTAGGAATAGCCTCAACCCATTTAGTGTAGTAATCAACGACAATGGTGATATCACCATGCCCCCTGAGGTAGGTTTAAATTGCATAAAATAGATTCCCCATTTTGCAAAGGGGCCAACGACGACAATGGGATGCAGAGGAGAGGGGTGGGTATGTGTTTTCTTCTGAAATATTTAACAGGGTGGGTATTGTTTAATGGCCTCGATGCAATCTTTGAATATACAAGGAAAAAAATAACACGTAATATTTTTTGGGTTGTAGCCATCCCAAAAAGATGATCGTCACAAGCTCCAAGGTGACAGTAATTTAACACTCATTCAACCTTGTCATGGGTTAAAAAATATTGAAGGACAATATCAATTTCATGGTGGTACAATGTGTCGCCAATGATGAGGTAGTGTTTGGAGTGGTGTTGAATGCGACGTCATTCGTCACGTGAGATGTTCGGTTGAAAATGTTGGGTTTGGAGATAGAGAAGAATATATTTGTTCCAAGGATTGGACGTACTAATGAGGAACATGGATTCATCAGGAAGAGACTCACAAGGATTAGTATCTTCATTAGTATAGGGAAGATTGCAAATCAATTCAGCAAAAACCAACGATTTCTTAGCTTTTGATTTGGAAAATCCGAGATCGAATTCTTGGGGAATAATGATCCATTTGGAATATTTTCCCCCGATTACTTGGTGATTCAAGATGTGGTACATGGGGTTTTATTCTGCAATGACCATGGTAGTGCGTAACAAAATGTAATGGAAAAATATATGGACGACAATAAATACTGCCTGAGCCAACTTTTCGACATGCAAATATCGGAGCTCGGGACCATATAGACTCTTACTTAGATAGTAGATCACATGTTCTTTGTTGTCATTATCCTCTTGTACTAAAACCATATAAATAGTGGAAGTAGATGTAGCCAAACAAAGGAGATAGTCTTTCTCATAATCCGGGGGGTGCAAAAGAGGTGTGTTCGTTAAGGCATGTTTAAGGGCATAGAGTGAGAGTTGAGAGGTTTCATCCAAGATGAATGGGGTATATTTCTGCAACAATCACATAAATCCTTTATTTATTTTTATGTATGATCCATATGTATGTCGATGGCCTCCCACCTATTCCAACTAGTTCATTTTGGTAGTTTTCCAGTTTGGTAGTTTTTTCCTAGTTTTTGGGTCCTGGACTTGTGAGACCATTTTGAGGCCCTAAACAATGCTTTTAGGGCTCGCCACAGTAAGAAATGAGATTGTATGCTATCGTGTGTGTAAAAAAAAGACCATATGCAAAAGTTACGAACCTGAGAAGTTGATGTATGAACTTACCCAAACGGGGCCCACATGACTTTTGGCACTTCATCTCCTAGGGTTAGGTATTTGGATGTCTAGGGTTTTTGACATTCCTATTTATTGTAAAAGGCCTTCAGATCCTCATTTTAATAATATTATTTCAAATGAGCATATCTGTCACATCTCTTATCAGAGATAAGCTGCCACCATTCCAGCAATCTTGTTTTCCGCCGCATTTTACAGTTTCAGCTTATTTCCTTATTGAATAGAAAACCAGTTTCACTGTATCTCTGTTATTTTGTGTTAAGCATCTTTTAATAATATGTATTCATATCTTTATGATCATAAAATCTAGATTAGTGGTATTATAGTGGTCTTCTCCTTTTCGTCTTAATGCATGTCCCCAACGAGGTTAGGGTACAAAGAATTGGGTCTCAAGCTTGTTTCTCTTGAGGACAGAAGCTCTCGCACACCCAAACAAACTCTCATGGTAGGATAAAAGAAATATGTCAGGACAGGAGATCCTTTCAAAATGTTTCTTGAGGAATCCCTCATGCAATAGAGGAACGCGATGATGGATAGTTTCATGCAAATCCTTCGGCGACTACCAACAAGCGACGCATCTTCCTTGAGCGGAGGCGCCACCCCCTTCAAGGTACAAATCAACTTCGATATTCCTATATTTGAAGGTTAGATAGATGCAGATGTTGTATAAAAGTGGTTGAATCTACTAGAAGGGTATTTTTTTGTCCATAAAATTTCAAATAGAGAAAAAATTACTTTTGCGCTTCTCAAAGTTGTTCTCCATGTCAAAGATTGGTGGAAAATTTTCTATGAGGAAAAGGAAACAGAGGAACCCTCATTATTTATAGTCGCGACCACCTAGGAATCCTTCAGGGATTCTATTGAGGAACAATCCTAGCATGTCATAAGTTATGATGACTTCTATACCAAATGGACCACACTGTGGCAAGAAAGAGACTAAGCAATGCCAGATTTCACAAATATCTCCCATACCCTGCACAGCAAGATGGGTATCAAAGATTCAGAGCGACATATAGTGATGAAGTATCTTAGTTCTCTACATAGATACATCTAGAATGAAATGGAATTTTTAGACATCTCGTCCTTGGGCACGACCTATCGATATGTCATCAAAATCAAGCAGAAGCTCAAACAAAATACGTGACATTTTGGGCCTAGGAATCCCTCGCAACAAAAGCCAGGAAGGGGCAGCCCCAACCTACAGAAAAAAGGACAGAGAAAATATTGATAGTATCAGGACAACTAGTCCAAGCCGCAAGCAAAGAAGTACACCAGAAAGACAAAGAAGGATACTGGGAAGTGGTGCGAATTCCATAAGAGCCCTTGGCATAACACTGTTGATTTCCGCTCAAAGCAGTCATTGGTAGCTGAAGTGAAAGCCTCTGAATCAGATGCAGGTTCTGACTTTGAGTCAGATCAGAAAGGGGAAGATGGATCATTGATGCAGAAACTAGTGCCATCGTTGCTACCACCAAGCTCCATCCTGGTGAACCAGATGAGCCATAAGAAGTCGATGCCTTTTCCATTCACATATGTGGGTAAAAGGCACCCCGCTAAACTTCCTCGTTGATAGCAGTATCCAAAATAGCCTCATATCGACAGAGGTCGTCAAGCGACTGGGCCTGCTGACATCATCGCACCCACATCCCTAGACCATTGGATGGCTCCACCAAGGAAGTGATCTCCACGTCAGCCAACAATGTCAAATGTCGTATGACATCAAGCCCTTCAAAGACAAGGTATTATGTGATTTTTCTCCTCTCGAAGTTTGCAATTTTCTTTTGAGACAACCTTATTTATGGAAAAATCATGTTGTATATGAGTCTAATCCTCGTAGTGTTACTATTAATTTGAACAGGAAATTATACAGGATACCTGAGGCAGTCACTCCTAGTGTTATTTCCTTGATATCCGCCAAGCAATGCAGGAAGTTCATCTCTCAGATCGAGAAATTTGTCTTCTTCGTTATTCACTCTCAGAGTAAGCAAAATATCACAGCCACATCTAGGGCCTCTGCATCCGATCTATATGCACAACAGAAGAAAGTGGATAAGGTCATGGGAGAATACTCAGATATCTTCTCCTCTCCTATCGGGGTACCTCTTCACTGTTAGGTTAAGAATCCCGTAGATCTAACCCCAGGCGCATCACTACCCAATCGGTCGGTCTACCACTGCTCTCTTTTAGAAAATGAGGAGATCAAGAGGCAAATCCAAGAAATTCTCCGCAAGGGGAACATCCATCCTATCTCATCACCTAGTGGGAGCCAAATCGTACTACTGTAGAAGAAATATGGGACTTGGTGACTCTGCATTGATTATCGGGCCTTGAATAAAATCATAGTCCGGAACTGGTGCCTGATTCTTTGAATCGACAACCTCCTCGATCAAATAACAAGGGACAAATACTTCAGTAAGATTGATCTGAAGTACGGATACCACTAGGTCCCAATAGAACAGACAAATGTATGGAATACCGCCTTCAAGTCAAAAGAAAGTCTTTTTTGAATGGTTGGTCATACCCTTTGGTTTGAGAAATTCTCTAGAAAATTTTATGAGGATGATGGACGGTATCCTGCAACCTTTCACCAGTACTTTTGTAGTGGTGTATCTGGATGACATGCTCGTCTACAAAAAGAGTTGGGCAGAACACTTGCAGCATATTCAACAGGTTTTTCACACCCTGCGACAGCACAAACTATATGCAAACTTGGAAAAATGATCCTTCGGCATGGACAGGGTCCATTACTTAGGCTACATCATTGATCAACATGGTATGCATGTGGATCAAGCCAATATCTAGGTCATTTGTGACTGGCCAGCCCCAACCACACTCACTGAGCCTTAGATCTTCTTAGTCCTCACTAATTTCTATCGCAGGTTCGTGTTGGGATTCTCTCATATCGCATGGGCCCTCAGGCAAGTAAACAGGGGTGGCGGCAAGGAAACATTTGTGTGGGGCATGTCCCAACAAAAAGCCTTCAATGAGTTAAAGTAGTGTTTGTTCTCATACCTAGTACTTTCAGTACTGGACTTGCAACATCCCTTTGAGATCGAGACAGATGCTTCAAACTATGTTGTGGGTGTCGTTCTCACTCAACACGACCACCTCATGGCATATCATAGTGAGACACTATCAGATGTTGTCCGTAAGTACCCTACTTACGACAAATAAATGTACTCCATTGTGTAAGCCTGCCACCAGTGGAGACATTACATCCTAGGGAAAGAGACATTCATCCACACAAATCACAAGCCATTACAGTTCATGCAGACCCAAGGAAAATTGCAGAATGACCGCCATCAGAAGTGGTCCACATACTTAGAGCAGTTCCACCTCAACATCAAGCATAAAACAAGAAGTACCAAGTGATTTGTTGATTTCCTTAGTTGACCTCCAGTTGTGGTACTCACCACAGTGCTAGACTCTTGCGTCCATGAGACCTCCAGATGGCCCCATCTCTATGAGACAGACCCTGACTTCTCCAACACCTATCAAATGATGGGAGCAAACTCAGTGGTCGCTAATTTCCATCTTCATGATGGGATGTTGTGCCATCTGGGACATCTTTTTGCTCCATTAAGAGAGTGAGCGAAGCTGATTTGGGAAGCTCACTACAGTCGGGTGGCAGGACACTTTGGCATCGAAAAGACAGTGGCAGTGCTGCATAAACATTTCTATTGGCCGAAACTTTGACAGGATGTTAGCAAGTATATAAGGTCTTTCACCACCTACACTATTTCCAAACCGACCACTAAGAAACAGGGTCTGAACACCCCTCTTACTACTCCTAAAAAATCATGGGAATCCATATCAACGGACTACATGTCGAGCCTTCCGACCACCAAGAGGGGAAATGACTTTTTTTTTTGGGTTGTTGATCTCTTTTCCAAGATGGAAATTATGGCTACCTGCAAGAAGAACATCACTGCAGAGGCCACTTCCAAGATCTTCTTTGAATGTGCCTGGGTACACTTTGGGATCCCAAAAACCATTGTCTCAAATCAGTATAATCGGTTCCTCAACATATTCTGGTCAATCCTCTCGTCACTGCTGGATACCAAGCTCACCAAATCCATTTCCTTCCACCCCCAGACAGATGGCCAAACTGAGGTCATCAATCGGATGATCATCCATATTCTACACATGTACAATTCCAAGCACCCCCACACATGGGATGTGAGTCTTCACTATGTTCAACATAGCTACAATCGAGCCTTGCATAGCTCAACTGGCCACAACCCATTTTAGGTGGGGTTAGGATTCCAACCATTGGGATCCATGGATGTTGCACTACCCCTGGAAACCACCTTAGTCAACTCATCCCCTACTCCACCAGAAGATGACAAAGCCACTCAGTTCATTGAGTGGATCCATCACATCCTCCAACAGGTTCAGGATATTTTACATAAGTCCAATGCTAAGTACAAGCAACGCCATGATCAACACTAGGTACCACATAAGTTTCAGGTGGGTGAAAATTTTTTGTTGCACTTGTAGAAATAACACCTTACAGGGCCCCATAGGAAGCTTTTCCCACTCTAGTATGGGCCATACACCATCACCAAGGTTGTTGGTGAAATTTTTTTTGCACTCAACATTCCCCCTTTCCTTGGCCTGCACCCATTCTTCAGCATGGCTCTCCTTCAACCATATTTCCCACCATTATTGAACACCTCAGAGATAGCAGAGTAGTTAACACCAATAGAGATCAACCTTGACTGCATGAAATAGGAATCCAATGATTGGATTGTGGACACATAGATCAAGGTCACCCAACAATAAAGGATCCATAATTATCGAGCTGTCAAAGCATGGCAACTCTTGCACCAAGGAAAGTGGCACACCCGGGGCAAAATTCAACAGAAATTTCCTCGTCTGATGGGGGAAGTCAACACAATGGATACCATTGCTTCATAATAGGGGAGGGTTGATCCATATGGATTTCGGTGGCCTCCCACCTATTCCAACTGGTTCATTTTGACAGTTTTCTAGTTTGGCAGTTATTTTCCTAGTTTTCGGGTCCATGACTTGCGGGGCCATTTTGAGGCCCTAAACAACGTTTTTAGGGCTTGCCACAATCATAAATTACCTTTGATGGATAACATCAAAATGTGTAGTCCTCAGATAAACCTTTCCAATGGGCTATCATTCGCCTAAAACAAAGATCATATGCAAAAGCTATGACCCCGGGAAGTTGATGTACGAACTTACTAAAACGGGGCCCACATGACTTTTGGCGCTTCATCTCCTAGGGTTAGGTTTTTGGATTTATAGGGTTTTTGACCATCCTGTTTATTGTAAAAATTCCTTTAGAACCTCAATGTAATAATCTTCTTGCGAATGAGTGCAACCGTCACATCTCTTCTCAGAGAGAAGCCGCCACCATTCCAACAAGCTTGTTTTCCGCTGCATTTTACAGTTTCGACTTATTCCCTTATTGAATAGAAAACCAATTTTACTATATCTTTGTTAGTCTATGTTAAGCATATTTTCATAATCTGTATTCATTTCATTCTTCTCATAAAATCTGGATCAATGTTATTACAAATGAAACGACAAAGAAAGTTTTCCTTCCCTTGCAAACTTTGCAGTTGAGTGAGGTTGTTGGGAGGGGGTAAAGATAGAATGGCTTTGACATTTAAGGGATCCACCCTATTCCCATATTTGGAGACTACAAATCTGAAGAGGCATCTTGATTCAATAGAGAAAATACATTTATGGGGGTTCAAACATATGTGGTAAAACCGACATCGAAAAAAAATGGCTCATAGGTGACCAATGTGGTCTTGTCAATGAGATGAGTGAGCAGGTAAGTCATCAAGGTAGGGTTCAACAATATGTTTGATATCATGGAATACGTACAACATGGACCGTTGAAAAGTAGATCCATCATTTTTAATGCCAAATGGTATTTTTTGATAAGCGAACATCCCCGAAGGGCAGATGAAGGTTGTTTTATGTTGATTAGTTGATAGGATGTCGATCTGGTTGTATCCGGAAAATCCATCCATGAACAAGAAAATGACACTTCCAGCGCAATTATCAATAATTTGGTTGATAAAGGGTGTAGGGTAATTGTCTTTGGGACAAGCCTTATTAATATCCCTATAATCGACACAAACATGAATGGTTCCTTGTTTCTTAGCGACTTGAACGATGTTGGAAACCCATTCAGTAAAAGGGATAGGATAAATAAAACTAGACTTCCACAGTTTTTCGAACTTCTGCCTATATGGCCACAGTTTGCTTAGGATGAACCAGGAGAAGTTTTTTTCTTATAGGTTTAACACCTAGGTAGGTCTTTATCTCATGCACAATGATCGATGGATCGGTCCCTGGAATTTCTTCATAACTCCAAGTGAATATGTCGCATAATTCTCTGAACAAGGCAGTATAACTCTCAACTTCTTCACCCAAACAATTTGCACCTAGATGAATGTTTTCCAAAATACCTTTTTTGATTGATATGTCGAAAGTAATCATAGAAGAGATGTTTCCCAAATTCCCCTAGGAGATGGTATCCTAAGTGAGTATTGGATATTGGGGAGAGTTGAAGATATCGCTAGGAAATATAGAGGATATATCTTTCTCAATGTCATCCAAACTCATAAGAAAGGATGAATGATGGTGGTTGTCATCCTATGGTGCCTCCTTGATGTTAAGCATTTCCATAATAGATTCATCTGATGGAAAAATATGTAGGATGTAATTGAAAGTAGAGGATAGGAACATTAACCAATATGGTAATGAGTAAGTTGTAGACACCAGTAGATGTTGGTCGTTTGATGGAGAGGCAAACTGGATATCATCGTATTCAACCTTTGCAAGACTAACTGGCATGGTGTCACCTAGTGAGTCAAATTATAAAGTAATAGGAATGATTCATAGGATTGATGTGCCATAGTCAATATCATATTGATCGTTGTGATATGTTTCGAAGTGGGAGGAAGCGGTGTAGGAAAGGTACCAATAAGAGAAGAGTCTTTTAAAATACTTACTCCAACACTTTCGTAAGTGATCTTGGAATCTCCCAGAAAATGAATGTTGTTGGTTGCAGGAGTGCGAGCATCGGGGGTGCAATAATCTAACTTATCGATGGTCACAATTTTACCTTTATGGGGAAACTCGACACATCAAAACACTAATGAAGCGACGACAGTCATGGAATAGAACCAACTTATTCCTAACAACAAGTTGTAATCGAGGGGAGCATCGACTACCTCAACATCTATTGAAACAGTCTTGCCTCCCAATTGAACAACAAAGGATTGTAATAGTCCATGAGGACGAAATCCTCTCCCATCGAATGCTCATAACATAGTAGGGGATTGATTAATACTAGGCGATTTCAACCCTTTCCAACAAATCAACACCATGACACATGTGGAAGCTCCCACATTCAAGATCATGCAATGAATATGTTGATTGTGGAAAACAACATCGATTTGGAAATCAGCTGGTGAGACAGTTGGAATTTAAAATTATCAAGGGTAAACGTGATATTATTAGATGACTCATGATTGTTGACCAAACTTTGGTCACCTATATGTTCTCGCTCCTGGAATAATAATAAAAAAAATGATATTGGAAGATGAATATTTTTGAACTATTATATGTTCATTGCATATCTCTCAGTATCATCTTCTCCATGCATTTCATGGAATCAAAATCAGAGTCTCCTTGACCAAGATACACATACTTTTGTCCAAAAGTCCAATGGAAGTATTACAAGAAGAAATATGAAAAGTGTTTTAAGTGACATGTTCTCTCCTCTCCTTTCCCTTCACCTCTATTCATTCTCTCATTTTATACTTAGTCATTTTTCCCATTGTCTCATTAATTTCATATTCCCCTTACCATTTTCCACACTTAGCCATTTTTCCTTATTCCTTTCCATGTTCACATCCATTTCCCTTTTCCTTTATTTTCCTTTCCATTTTAATTATCCCATTTCTCCATTTATTTCCTTTTCCTTTTTTCCTTTCCCAAATTTCATGTAATTCCTTTATTTCCCATATATTTCTTTTCATTTTTCATATTTTCCATATTTATTTCCATAATTCACTTGATCCATTATATACTTTCTAGACTTAGTCTTATTTACTATGGCTTATCGTGGGTTCGTGGGTTGGTGATATTTCCTAAGAGTATATTTTATCTCTGCTACCGTCATAATGCACTTTGACTTCTGCCACCTTCATAATGCACACAACTCTTTTTACTACTCTTTACTATGTAACTTCTCCAACACTTAGCCAAATATATGAGTTAGAGCAGGTTCAAGGGTTCGTGGGTTGGTGAGGGTTGGTGATGTTTATTTCATGTTATATGAGTCTATCCGACCGATTCTTAAGACTTATAATATTTTACAACTATTTACCTCTCCTCTCCACTTCACTTACACTTAGAATTTTTCACACTCATTCCTTACTATGTATTACCGTGGGTCTGTGGTGATTTCCTGACCTACCTCTGCATTCACGTAAACCCATGAACCTGCCATATTATTTTAATAATATTTTTCCTATCCTAAGTTCTATGAGGAACATCTCCAAGTGACACATGGCATTTTATTAACCAATGAGAAACATCCACATGGTAGTTAAATGGATGGTGCCACATGGAAACTAATTAATGGACACGTGGCAGCAAACAAAAAGTGACACATGGCATGATTTTATTGGATGACATATGGCAGATTCTTATTGGAATATTGTTGGCCTATCGAGTAATGACATGCGATAACATTTGGTTGGATGACTCATCATTGCTAGCTGGGCATATTGGTGGTTGATTGGGCATGCAAAATTATTATTATATTCAATAATTTTCCAAGGATCGAATCCTCCAAGATCGATAATCTCCTCTCTTCTTTATTTCTTTTCAAATGTATGCTACACTTAACTTATATACCACTAAGACTATTTTATTCTTATACATGTGGGATACGAATAATGAAGAAAATTCAAAATTCAACAAAGGAGGTCAAAATTAAATCAAGGGTCCACATTTACCAATCTGTAGGATGTAATTGAAAGTATAGGATAGGAACATTAACCAATATGGTAACAAGTAAGTTGTAGACGCCAACAGATGTTGGTTGTCCGATGGAGAGGAAGACTAGATGGCATCGTATTCAACCTTTGCAGGACTAAGTGGCATGGTGTCACCTAGTGAGTCAAATTATAAAGGAATAGGAACAATCCATGGATCAGATGATTCATAGGATTGATGTGCCATAGTCAATATCATATTGATCATTGTGATATGTTTCGAAGTGGGAAGAAGTAGTGTAGGAAAGGTACCAATAAGTGAAGAGTCTTTTAAAATACCTACTCCAACACTTTCGTAAGTGATCTTGGAATCTCCCAGAAAATGAATGTTGTTGGTTGCGGGAGTGCGAGCGTCGGGGGTGTAGTAATCTAACTGATTGATGGTCACAATTTTACCTTTATGGGAAACTTGACACATCGAAACACTGATGAAGCGACGAAAATCATGGCATAAAACCAACTTCTTCCTAACAACAAGTTGTAATCGAGGGGAGCATTGACTACCTCAACATCTATTGAAACAATCTTGCCTCCCAATTGAAAAATAAAGGACTGTAATAGTCCATGAGGATGGAATCCTCTCCCATCAAATGCTCGTAACATAGTAGGGGATTGATTAAGACCAAACAATTTCAACCCTTTCCAACAAGTCAATGCCATGGCACATGTGGAAGATCCCACATTCAAGATTGTGCAATGAACATGTTGATCGTGGACAATAACATCGATCTAGAAATCAAGCTAGTGAGACAGTCGTGATTTAAAATTATCAAGGTTAAATGTGATATTATTAGATGACTCATGATTGTTGACCAAACTTTGGTCACCTATATGTTCCTGCTCCTGGAATAATAATAAAAAAATGATATTTGAAGATGAATATTTTTGAACTATTATATGTTCATTGCATATCTCTCGATATAATCTTCGCCATGCATTTCGCGGAATCAAAATCAAAGTCTCCATGACCAAGATACACATACTTTTGTCCAAAAGTCCAATGGACGTATTACAAGAAGAAATATGAAAAGTGTTCTAAGTGACATGTTCTCTCCTCTCCTTTCCCTTCACCTCTATTCATTCTCTCATTTTATACTTAGTAATTTTTCCCATAGTCTCATTAATTTAATATTCCCCTTACCATTTTCCACACTTAGCCATTTTTCCTTATTCCTTTCCACGTTCACATCCATTTCCCTTTTCCTTTATTTTCCCATTTCTTTTTATTTTCCTTTCCATTTTCATTATCCCATTTCTCCATTTATTTCATTTTCCTTTTTTCCTTTCCCAAATTTCATGTAATTCCTTTATTTCCCATATATTTATTTTCATTTTTCATATTTTCCATATTTCTTTCCATAATTCACTTGATCCATTACATACTTTCCAGACTTAGTCTTATTTACTATGGCTTACCGCTGGTTCGCGGGTTGGTGATATTTCCTAAGAGTATATTTTATCTCCGCTATCCTCACAATGCACTTTGACTTCTGTCGCCTTCATAATGCACACAATGTTTTTTACTACTCTTTACTATGTAACTTCTCCAACACTTAGCCAAATATATGAGTTATAGCAGGTTCAAGGGTTCACAGGTTGGTGAGGGTTGGTGATGTTTATTTCATGTTATATGAGTCCGTCCGACTGATTCTCAAGACTTATAATATTTTACAACTATTTACCTCTTCTCTCCACTTCACTTACACTTAGAAGTTTTCACACTCATTCCTTACTATGTATTTGGTGATTTCCTCACCTACCTCTACATTCATGTAAACCTGTGAACCCGCCATATTATTTTAATAATATTTTTCCTATCCTAAGTTCTATGAGGAACATCTCCAAGTGACACATGGAATTTTATTAACCAATGAGATACATCCACATGGTATTTAAATGGATGGTGCCACATGGAAACTAATTAATGGACATGTGGCAACATACAAAAAGTGACACATGGCATGATTTTATTGGATGACATATGGAAGATTCTTATTGGAATATTGTTGGCCTACTGCATAATGACATGTGATAAAATTTGGTTGGATGACTCATCATTGCTAACTGGGCATATTGGTGGTTGGCTGGGCATGCAAAATTATTATTATATTCAACAATTTTCCAAGGGTCGAATCCTCCAAGCTCCATAATCTCCTCTCTTTTTTATTTCTTGTCAAATGTATGTTACACTTAACTTATATACCACTAAGACTATTTTATTGTTGTACATGTGGGATAAGAATAATGAAGAAAATTCAAAATTCAACAAAGGAGTTCGAAATTAAATCAAGGATCCACATTTACCAATCAAACTTGATCAACGATGGCTGAGTCACAATCTTGAAAACGCTATATCTTGAGATCCTGGCTGTCGTTTGTAGAAAACGTTACACCATTGGAAAGGTATTTAAATGTAGAAGATGATGGTATATGATTCATGTGCTTAAAGTTGATACATTTTTCTCATAAATTAAAATATGAGTCAGATACATTTTTTAATGGGTCTGTGTGACAACTCAACTTCACAAGCTCATATCTTGAGATCCAGGAGGACAGCTTTGGACACATTTTATATCGTTGGAAAGATAAGAAAATGAATATCACATATGAAATGATTTCCATGGTTAAAATTTTTATTATAATTCCTAGAGATTTAAAACACAGTCATCCTCTTTTAAAGGGAAATTAATTAAATTTCAAAAAATAAAAGTTTAATTAAAACTTTTATTTAAAAGTAGAGGGACCCACTTTAAATATGCTTGTATTAATGATGTGAATTCATTAATGAGGAATTAATGTGGTATTAATTAAAAGAAATGTTTCAAGAAGAAACTACGGGAATTTCTAGAAGGGAAATAAATAGTTGAGACAGTTCCTATAATTGTTGATGAAGACAATAAAAGGACATTAGCGAGAAAGTGAAAACGAGGAGAGACCATCACAGTAAGTTTATGTTGATCATATCCTTATTTTTATTTATCAAGTCCTTCATCCATTTTTTCCACCTCTTTCACTAGAAAGGTTTAACCGAAAACTGATAACTCCTATTTTCTTCTTACCAGGTCTTGTTGTTCTTCTACCACCCACCGTCTTCCTTCTAAAAGATTATTTCTTGTATTTATTTTCTTTATGGTCCGCGGGAGCCTCAATCCCAGTCTTTAAGACAAACACATTTAAAATTTCAAAGAATATGTAACAGACTATATATTTTTTAGAAATTTCAAGAGAGCTACTTTGGGAACAATCTCGACTGTGCTTTGTGACCCTTTTTTCATAATATAAAGTATTTGATGTTGATCTATCATTATTGTTTTTTATCTTCCCATGTGTCCACTTTGTTAAAGCTTTCTTTTGCATGTAGATCATCTTATTTTTATTTTATGTGATCATAAATATTTATTTTAAACTATGATGGATGTGAGGAAATTTTTCTTATTTACTTTAAATGTGTGAAGTGTGTGATTCCTAGTCCTTTCTCAGGAACTTTCTTTAAAAATAAAAAAAAAAAATTTTCCTTTTATCTTTCTTGCAGTCTTTATATTTCTTTGATTGTCATGATGAAATTCTGCAAAGTTCCACATTATGAACATCTAGAATCCTAAAGAAAATCTTAAAGTAAAGAGGAGTACCACCTCTATAAAAATGTGGGAGGATTTACATCCTCACGAGGTTTTCGTTTCTATCATAATAGATTCAAGTGTCAATAGGTATCTATGGCTCTAATCACTGCCAAGAGAGTCCTACGTTTACTAGGGAAATTTTGTAGAACTCCGAGAGATAACATAGCACATGGTTCTTGGGCCAAATATTCAACAATGTTGTAGTTTTGAGCAGCACGTGAATTAGGATTAAAAGTTGACTTTCGAATTGTGCTCTCGGGTGGATGTAAGATAGAGTCAAAGTTAGGTTTCTCAATCTGGAGTGCCCTAGATGGAGGAGTAATGGTGGTGGATGATGGATCCATTGTAGTACCATTAGATACTTTTTCCTTGTTAGGTTTAGTCGGAGGTGTGTCATATGTCATATTACTAGTGGTCAAATCTATCCCATTAAACATGTAAATGTACGCACTCGATGAAGCTTCCTCACTATAAGGATGATTTGTATTTCCTCCTACCGAAGGTGCAGGGGCTTGCACAACCAGTGACTACTACTGTGGAAAAGGTCGTGTCAACACAGCGGGTCGGGAATTTTCTTTAAAAAAAAATCAACTTCGCCACGATGAGGACAATCTCGTGTGTAGTGATCGTCACCACAAATGAGACATGGAAATTTCAGTTTTCGTTGTGGTTGTTTCTCAATAGCAGGTGGTTGAGTTGGAATTTTTGGATATTCATTTTGATTATTGTTTTTATTTGGTTTATTTTTTGTTTTCCTCTTCCCCCTTGAATTTTACGGAGAAGCAGATTGAACTGCATTCACCTCAGGAATATGAGTCAGGGTGGAGGTGGATGAGAGTGAATTCCATCTGGTAGTGGGGGAAATAATTGAGCGATTAACCATGTCGATCAAATGTGATTTGGATTTCATTTTGACGGAACTGATAACTCCATCTGCGTGAGCTATGGAGAATGGTTTTGATGGATTGGTTGATGTATGGGGAGTGTTCAAAATTAATTCATACAAAGTACTAGATTGGGAATAAACCAAGTCCAGATATTGGGCAAGAGCAATGGCTTCTTCTTCGGTAACAACACCACCGGGCTATGTCATGGGAAATCGAAGATAAAATAGATTTAGTGAACCATTCATCTAGTAATTGGTCAAGAATGGTTGCTTTGATCAACCATCGTCACCACCTCCACTCATGAATATGATTAGAGATATGTACGGAGTTGGTTTGATGAAGGGATATCAAGATTTTTGTACAAGTATTGTAACATATGGGTAATTTAAAGTGCATGATAAAATCCATGTTGAGGGAATTAAAATATTGAAAAGTACCACTTTGTAGCTCAATGTACCATTTGGTTGTTGAACCCGTAAGTGTGCATTGGAAAATATGTAACTAGATATAATCATCCATTAGTGAGCTAGATGAACACCATAGATGAAAATTCATAACGTAGTTGTTAAGGTCTTTGCTAGGTTTACCATCAAATTTAGAGATATCGGAAGGTAATTTAACAGGGACAACTGGTCAGAAAGGAGAATGTAATATGGGATCATTTGTCAATCTCAATATATTTGGTAGATCTAGAGTGGATAAGAATGGTATTTTTTGATTGACTTGAGGATGATACTGGTGTGGCATGGGGACACTAGTAGGGTTGTAAGCTGGTTGAGGTGGATAGTTGTAGCCAACATGACCTCCCTTGTACTGATGTTGTTGACCAACAAAGGTAGGATTTATTTGTTGAGGAACATTCATGAAAGGAGAAGGGAAACTCATTTGGCCTTGGGGAGGATAACCAGTGTAACCCGTGGGAGGATAGTTTTCTTGATTAGTTTGAGGTGGATAACCGGTCTTCCTTTGAGGAGGGTAACTAGGTTGTCCTTGAGGAGGGTAAATATTTATCCCTTGGGGAGGATAAAATTGTTGACCTGGATGACCCCAAGTGGGATTCAAGACCCCCGGGAAAGGTTGTCCAGAATTTAATCTAGAAGGATTGGGATTCAGTGTTCCTCATTGTGGGTTGGGGTGTGATGGCCCTCCCTGATATGGTTGATGAAACGTACCTCCTTGGGGTGGTCCCCAGGATTGTAGGGGTTTTCTTGTGAAATAATGTTGTCCCCCTACCATCGATTGGGTAACAACTAGGGTTTGACCGATGAAAGGGGGTTTCCCCCTAGTCAGCACGGGTATGTGTAAGCATGTTTTTTCCCCAGTAGGGATGTGTCTGCTAGATGGGGGTTTCAGCCCAGTCAGGATTTGTCCTATAGCTGAGTTTACGTGTGTGGCAAGGTTCTACATTATGTGATGCACATGTGTCCCAATAGGGTTCTGTTGAATATAAGGATTTGTGGGTTGAAGAGGTATGGTAGGAGTTACTGTCAAGGTACTTTGCACATGACTAGGTAACATGATTCCTCTGTTAGTTTGAACTTGTACTGAAGTGGTAGCAGTATTTACTATTTGTTCGATGGGACTGTCGATAGCCTGACCTGACGGTCCTACCTCGACACCAACGAAAGTAGCAGGGTCAAAAGGTGGTCTGCTAAAATTAAATTTCTCATAAAGGTCATGTACTGATGGAGTTATTCATATAGAACGAACATGATTTTGTTGTAGATTACCATTTCAGTAGAATGGATAGGGGTTGTGTATTCTCCATTAAAATTATGTTGTAATGGTTCCATATCCAACCGATTATATGGCCTTGATGGTAAGTGAGGGTAATATTATACTATAACGTTACATGAGGAATCCAATCGAACAAGGAGTGGATCAAGAGGTACTTGCAAATCGGGGTCGACAGGAAGGATGCTTTCCTCCAAGGCTCTATTGAGATTTGCTAGCAAAGGAGTAGCAACGCTCCTAGCATCTGAATGGTTCTCAACCTCTTCACGATAAGTGTCTTTGGGTGAGTTAGGAGGTAAGGGTTCATAGTCTTCTAGAGGAAACCATTGCATCCTATGTGATATACAAAGACCTTTATCATCTACAGTCTCAATTTTGAAAGACAATAAAATGAACAAACAACACTCACTAAAAAATCTAGAAAACCAACAAGCAAACAATGCCTTCTCTCAATGAACGTGCTAGTTGGTGATAAAATACGACATATTGTGATCAAAGTGAGAAGGGGATGGGGTATGGGTAGGTGGATCAGTTACAGTGATGACCTGCTTAATAGACTTACACCTTGGTGCAATTTTCCTCATGGTTTTACCCACGGATTACCCTCCAAGGAGCCCGAGTGAGTTTGACCAACATATTTTCCAGGCATAGCAAAGAATTCCCTTCACCGTCACCTCGTGTAAGGACCCTAAATATTGTGGCTACTAAGGATACCATCTTGCAGTCAGCCTCTGGGCGGGTACAGTCAACAGTTGAGTCTGAACGTATGGACAGGATATCAATTCTGAAATCCTTCAAGAGAACTGAGGACAAGTGGACTAGTAAACTCCGGAGGACCTTGAACGGATTCATAATTCACAAAGTTCTGAGACCAAATGAAGACAGTTGAATCTCAAGAAGAACCCCCAATATATGATCTGACTACTATGAACGGTTAAGCCTCAAAGGGATAATATTCGTTGCTCTCCTAAATGCGACCTCGTGCATAACACCTATGTGAGACGGGGATCCCAATTATGTTTTGATTCAGTGTTTTGCCTATTATTTTTATGCCCAAATGTCTTTTTCATATGGAAGTTATACGCTCTATGCTTTTATTTAGTTCTTTTTGAAATTATTATCAGGTTTTGTGCATCAGTTTTCCATGGGACAACATGAGGTATGCGTAATCCTTGTTTTGCAATGATTTTATGTTACTTTATCTCCAATTGAGTGATTACGATTTATTAATATTTCTCGTTTTCTTGCAACAGGACAAAAATGTGATCCGGCCCTCAATCTAGCCCTCAATCCATCCCTCGATCCATTCCTTAATCTAGTCCTTGATCTAGCCCTCGGAGCGCAACAAAGTTGGCGGTTGGCATATTGACGGGCTTCTCTCGGTGAATAAGAGACATGAGTTTTGTGCATGCTCACGCCCTCCAACTATGCAACCTATCGCATTAATATTTGAGCAGTTGCATCGACCTCTCTTTTGAGCGCACGAAGTTGTTGAAGGAGATGCATTTTTTTTCTAAAACTTAATGTATTTCTATTTTTAGAGAGCGTCAACCCTTTCAGTGGTTGATCTCTCAAGCTATGTACAAACTCTATATATACTTTCTGGTCTATGCCACTAGAGACACGATTTTTATATACATATAGACATTATCTTGGATTTTCTCTGTAAACTTTGTTTTGGTGATTAATATTAATGCTATGCTAATTCTATGAGTGAGTTTTTATATTGGAGTATTTCCACGACCATCTGGGGGGGTCACCAATGGTTTAGGTAGCTTGTCCATATCAGTGTATAGTTACATTTTAGAATTTCGATTTTATAGCTTGCTAACTTCGGGTACTTGTCCAAATTGTGTTATTGTGTATATCTCTTTCTAACTTGCAGATTTCTCCTTGGATTGTATGTGTAGTACAGAGCACTCAAGTTGTTCGTACTTACTTGTTTATATTCTAACATCTAACATCTTGTTATGAAGGTTGTAATTTATTAATGGGCATGTGTTTATAAATGTTTAATTGTGCCATTATCGCTTTCTTTGCCTATTTTATAAATTATCAATCACTTTTCAAATTAGCTATTTAGGCAATGTCTACTTCACTAAGTTGTAATTTTCAATTACTATCTGTAGGTTTGTAGAATTTTTTGAGTCTATCTCTAGCATCAATATGATAGGATAAGAGTTGATGTTGTGTTATGATTTTTAGTTATATCTTGTAGGTCTGCATGAATTACTAACTCTGTACAGAATATTCTCCAATATTAGTGTGATAGAACAAGTGTTGATTTCGAATCTCTTCTGCTCAATGTTTGTATAATGTTCATAGACTATATTGATTACAAGAACATGTAGTTTTTTTTTTCGTAATGACAAAGCTCTCCATAGATTTTCTTATTCATACACTGCATTTCTCTATAGAAGTTAGCATTGAGTTCATCCCATTTGAATTGTCAGTAGTGATTAGATTCCATCGTGACATAATATGCCACCGTAGACATAACCATTACATCTGAATATTGTTACAACGCTCTTACTTTCAATTAGTAAGATTAAAGATAAAGTTTATTTCTTGCAGGATAAAAGAAATTATGAGTTTTTAGATATGCTTTGAGAATAGAGTTCACTTTGTAAAGTTGTTTTTGATAGATTTCTTACTTATTCAAAGATTGATTGTTCATTCAGAGGGTTTCTTACTTAGATTAATAGTTCATAGTCATAGATTGCTTAAATCTCACCAATTAAAGATTGCTTTGTATATTTAACATAGAATATGTTGTTTAAATGGATTTTAAAATCATCTTTCAAAGTAGAATTGTAGATTGACAAAGTGTGATGATTATTAGGGTAAACCATCCTTTTGGCTAGATACTCTTTCCTTTAGTTGTTCCTTTCTTCCTTGACTCATACTATGTCACAAATCTAAGTCTACTTACCCTGTTCGATAATTTAATTGAGGGAAATTAGTACATATAGTTTACCCATCACTATGCTTATACGAAAATTGGATTTACTCTCCCTACCGCGAGATTCTGAGTTTGTCTTGAATGCTTTGGAGAGTTATTCTCACAACCTACTCCAAAGCTCTAGTCCTAGTCTATTGTTGGTGTAAAGATCTTGAAAACAAAAAGTTTCTATATTGATTTTAATTAGCGCTGATTTTAGTGGCTCTTCTTTACGCAAGGGTGAATGATAGTGAAACTAATGATGTTTTATACTCGACTCCAAGAAAGATAAAAAGAATGAGATGCAAATTTAACTTTTAATGAACTTATAACTATGGGAAGGAGAAGAGTTTCTTTTTATTTCACTAACAAGCATTTAAGAATTAAAAAATTTCATACAATTTCGTTCTCAACAAGAATCCAAACAGTTGCCGAATTATAAAGAAAACCTTTCCAAAATCCAAAAACCAATGCAACAAGTATTCCTTTGTTTGATTGTAAATGTGAATTGAATAATTCGTCTAATGCTTATTTTTTCAATAATAATGAAAAATGACTTCACTATTGTGAATTTGGAAAAGAGGAAGCAAAAGCACACAAACAAAGACACTCTCAACAGTCAATAAGAGACTAAAAGAAGAACAAATTATCTATTAAAAAAACAACACCCAAAAAACAAAGAATCACACTTAAAAATTGTACGGAAATGAATAAGGGATCGAAGACCAAATAATCAGTACTAATATCAATGACTTTCTTTATAACAATCTCCAATCAATCAGATGAACGAAAAGAGCAGCAAAAAGAACAACAAAAAGAACCCAAGTTTAAGGAAATACGGTCATTTTTGTGATAAGGAAAGACAACACAAAACCCAATCAAAGACTAAAAGACTAAAAATAATCAATTTTTAAGTCAAACAAAAGACAAAGTATGATAGAAAAAGATCTGAGCTAGAGAAAAAAAAACCAAGAACTACACCCAACAAACAGACAATTAACAATTTTTCAAGGAAAGAAAAATTGACGCTCTAGTAGTAACAACACTAGAGTGCTACAATGCTCCTGAATACACTCTGGGGGGGTGTTGATTGAGATATCAACACTCTAACTTAAATTGGAGAGGGTGTTGGTTCTGAGATTTTTTTTGGAAAAACCCAGGAAATTCAAAAAATCAAGAAAGTTCAAGTAGAGACTATGTAAGAAAACTTTATCAAAGATAACATATGTATGGATAAATCAAATCAGAAAAAGGTATCTAAATATAGGAAAAAGGAAAGGAGAAACCAAGGAAAAAACCAAAACTAAAAGCTTCGGTCCCCAGTGGATTCGTCAATTTCTGTTTTGGAATAATTCCCCTATGAACAGGTGAATATTCCCTTGGATTCTAGACCCCTAATACTGAGACAGAAAAACACAAATGGACATTGACATCTCTTTGAATTCAATTTAACTAATCATGAAGAGACAGAGGGAGAAAGAGTGTGATAGACCTTGTTTCTTAGTTTGTCCTCGTTGTTTCCAATTCGAGTTCGATCTTCAAACTCCTTAGCACAAATTGACACCTACAATGCAATGGACAACAAAGAGAAACAAATAACTCCTACTCTATGATATGAGATTAAACAAATCCATCTAGAAAAATAGACAAGCACATGCAAGAATACACAAGCTTGAAGGGAACATGCCAAGTATATTGATAAGAACTTTTAAATAGATACTTACAATCATGGATGGTGTTGTAGTAGCCTCTCCAAGTCCTCCTCGTCCAACCCCTTGTTCGAAAGATCCATGATCAGAATGAAAATGCTTTTGTTGATTATTTTCCTCCTTGTTCACCATAAGAATGCCTCCATTTATAGGTTTTGGGAGGCCCAACCACCTTGGTTATATTTGGGATTAGTTGAGGATATGAATCTATCAATTGTGGTATCTCCCTTATATGTAGCCTAAGGGTTAGATTCGAGCCAAACCAACTCGGATCATCCTTAGTTATCCTGAGAGAACAAGGGGATTTCTTCCCAATATTTTCTCAACCAATTGGCGCTCTTTTACAATGGAAAACATATCACTACAACTCTCCCTTCTAGATAGACAAAGAGCACTAGAGATCCCTGTATATGAGCAGGGGAGCACTGATTTTCCAAAAATTGTCAAGATGACCAATTCTCATAGAAAAACACTTTTTTTCATCTATCAAATGATGTGGCTTCTTCTTCTAACGTGTTCTAGAGGATGTATCAAGTGTTTCCATTTTTTCATTCACAATGCGACACACACAGAATGAAAATGTGACATTTACGACACTTGTGACAAAAGTGTGACACTTCTGACACTTGCGACAATGAGAATGTGACATTATCGAAGTGAGGAATTTTGACATGTAATATTATTTGCGGTAGTCAACAAAGATATATATCAGCGAAAAAATGATTATTAGAGCTGCTAAACAAGATGCTAAAGTCAAGTAAATAATGGAAAGAGATAAAATAGTAAGCACAAGTACAAATCAAGTATAAAGGCATAAACTTTAGCATCAATGTAAGGATGTTATAAACAAGTATTGCAGATATTTATTTGCAGCCTTATGGATGTAGCAAATAAGTTGTTACAGCAGAAAAATCAACCACCAAAACTTGCCAAAATTCCACCCAAAAGATGCACTAGGACTAGTCGATTATGCTAGCAAATTATTAGCAATTTTTTATAGTTGAAATGTGAGTTATCAGTAAGAAAAAGAAATATTTGATCTATACCTAATGGATGTTTATTTTAATGAGTTATATCTATAAGAATACCAAGCCAATCAAGACACCTTAGGGTCCTTGACAAGCTCTTAAAATGTAGAAAAGTTTCCCACTTGAACAAGATCAATATCTCACTAAATCACGTTTACCAAGGAAAACAATTTATTCCTCCAATGGAAACTTCATATTAGTGCCTTTAAAATATGGGTGAATGGATTCTTAGAAGTATTATTTATATCAAAAAAATACCTAGGGGTGTAAATCCTCTTACTCCCTAGGGCATGCCAATCAAGCTAGGCTAAATCTAGGAGGGTGTACACACTCGTACTTCTTCTAGAAACCCTTCCCAAAAATGACTTATAAACTTAGAAAATAAGATGAATCTTAATGGAGGGTGTATACAACATACTCCTAGGGTTTCAACCAACAATTACCAAGAACAAGCAAGAAAGAACTAACAAATGCATATTTTCCTTACCAATTCCAAGAGAGAGAGAGATCAAACCCTAGTTCACCAAGCAAATTTCCATCCAAGAGCAATAACATAAGCCTTCAAGAGGGGTGCACTACTTTATATCAAGAATTCACCAAGAATTATTTTCACACAAGAGACATACCAAAAATTCCCAAGAGGGCACAAATTCCAGCCAATATGTCTTCTCACAATGGGAGAGATGTGATGAAAATGAAATAAAGATAATCTCTTTTTATACAAATCCTATAAAACATAGTTTTTACACATTCAAAGGGTAAGACACAATATTAAGGGATAAAAACCATTACTCTTTCCCCTTTTCGAAAATAACATTTTTTTACTCATAATTCGCACATAAGATAAACCCTAGAGACATGATGTCACCCTCTTGGGGAAACTCTTTGGCACTTTTAGGTTAAGTTGTTGTGTTGGAAATTAGTGTGCTAGGCCTCCTAAGGCCACATATATTTGAGTTAATACTCTCCTCCATGATCCAATGCCCCCCTCCCTCAAAACATGCCAACACCACCAAACCCTATCCCTAGGGTGACGTCAATCCCTTTAAAGGTGACATTTTACCCTCCAAAGGAAAGTCGTTTGGCTTGTAGGGGCTAGGTGAGATCCTCTAAGGTGTCATGTAGGAATCCAAAGGCATATCATCATCATCCAATGTGTGGTCCCTGGTACCCAACTTGTGGGTTTCCAGCCCCAAGGAAGCCCAAGCTAGGCTTGTTCCTCCAAAACTTTCCACCAACTAGGTCCTCCAAAGACAATCAATATGACCTCCAAGGATATAAAGTAAAATGCATCATAATGAGTAAATAAAATCAATAAAAGAGCCATTTAAACATGTACATCCAAACTAACTCATCAAAATAAACAATTTCTCAAACACCCTATGCAATTTTCCAAGTTTAGGTACGAGAGGGTTGACAAAGCGATCTATTGGGTGAATCGTACCACAAGTTTAGGAGTGTTTTCCAAGAATACCTTTCTATAAGTCATGTGGATGAAGTGACATGGATGGGGGTAAGACTTTTTGGCATTGGGTACATGAAATACAAGGGGTTGTAGTGTCTCATTTATGGGTTCCTTTGTAGAGGGTTTTTTGCACCTTCATTTTCAATGCAACATTTTTCCAAGCCCATTTATTGCCTTTTATTCCTTTAAGATGTTTCCAGGTTGAATCCAAGGTAGGGCTTCTACATGAAAAAAAAATTCCACCTTGAGTCTACCTTGGTCACATCATGCTTCCCCAAGTTGAAAACATGTGTGGGGCTTCTACCTAAGAATTAAAAACAGTTCCCACACATGCTCCACCTTCGTTGGCTTTTTGTAATAATTATTTTTCATGGTTCCCATCAGTTTTTTATGAGAGACATTTCCTTGTCCTCAATATCCCTCAAAGAGAATATATAAGGTCAGTGATTGGATTTTATATTTTTCCATTTACAAGCCTCTGGTCCTTCAGCTCCTTCTTCCCATGAAATTATGGACAACCCCTTCTTGGGTCAGTACACCCAAAAATCCCAAAAGGTAAGGAGATGAGGGGATGAAACATGGAAATAGACAAGTATGGTCAGGAATGGCATGATGACTCATCAAGAGGACCCCCCAATAGAAAACCTATCCTCAAGGGTGACCCACTTACTAGGGAGCAATATCAACCACCAAAGTGAAACAAGGAAAAGCACATAATGTCCAAGCAAATGTTACATAATCAAAACATGTTTAAAATGAAACAAACTCGAATGCCTCAATTTGAAATGACACTCACCATAATACATGTCTTGTACCTCATGGATAAAGACCCAATGTCTTCCGGAAGACATTTTATGTGGTGGATACTGTAATGATGAACCTGGAAATGTGGTGATGAGGCGGGTCTTTGTCTATGAAAGTGGACATTGTTGGTCAGGTTGTCTCTCGATACTCCATGTATGCAACTTGAGGTCCTCAATACATCATCTCCTTAGTTATCCCTAGGAGTTGGGGATAACATATGGCTCCTACTTGGGGACATGTACTCATCTTAGAGTGCATGAGAACTGCAACATATCCCAGTGGACCTGTACCTACACTGTAACATAAAACCGTAAAATACAAGGTGCTTCAATCACCCTTTGTCCATATATATCAAAACCAAAATGACAACTAATCTATAAAAGAAAATTTTAGCATTTTTCAAAAAATTCTAAACTAAAAATGAAATCAATATTCAAGTAGAAAAAAGTGAAATATGAAATGTAGCTAAGCTACCATGAGCAATCAAGATGTAAATGCAGTAAATCAAATGACCTAGCTACTTACCTGGGCCTGGGTCCTGAAGAAGTCACTTGCCACCTTGGAAATAATGTTTGAGGAGGGATCCATTTATTGATAATGGAATTCTCCTCCCTTATGTTGTGGATAAATAAAAATCATTTGGCCCAGATATTTCCTCTATTTTGTAGGGCCCCAACCAACGACTGTCAAATATTTGATGCATTCTAGGTTTTTCTCTCCTCTTGTCCCACATTAAGATCTAGTCCCCCTTATTGAAATCTCTTTACATTTCTCTACGATCAAAAGTACCTTTTACCTTCTCTTGGTTCTTTTCCATTTCATCAAAGGCCATTCTTTGAGTTTCATCTAATTCCATAAGTTGATCAATTCACCCCTACAATGCTTCTTTATTTGTGGAAAATTGTTGGGCTATTTGTAGTGTTGGAATATGGAGGTTTATAGGTAGGCATGATTCTAACCCGTAAACTAAATCAAAAGGGGTTTTCCTGGTAGAGGTCTTAGTAGTTGTGAATTCTAACCACAAGGCATACTTAATCTTGTTTTCCCCAACAAGTTTCTTTACAATATTCATGATTTTTTTGTTGTTGGATTCCACTAATCCATTTCCTTGAGGATAATAATTTGAGGAGTGTGAAAAAATGATCCCATACTTAAAATATAAATCATTGAGTTCTATCGAGCTAAAATATTTGGTGTTATCTGTTATTATTTTAGAAGGAACACTAAATCTAGTGATAATGTTTTCCTCAAGGAACTTCATCACAACCTCTTTTGTTTCTTTCTTTGTTGGGATAGCTTCCACCCATATGGTGAAGTATTCAGTGGTGGTCAAAAGCCATCGATAGCCATTACTATAGTTTTCATTGAAATCGCTATTGAAATCCATTCCCCATTGCTGAAAGGGTGCTTCTATGACACTGGCTTAAGGGGAAGGGAAGGGAGTCATTTTTTGTCGAAAAAGAATTGACACGGTTGACAGGATCTGACCTACTGATGCGTGTCAGAGAAAATAGTGGGTCAATAATATCCTTCCCTTAATATCTTATGGGAATTAGTGCGAGATTCAAAATGGCCTCCACAATACCCTAAATGAAGGTCAATGATTAACTTGTCATCTTCTTCCTTATTCATACACCTGAGGATCATCCCATTAGGGTTCCTCCACCCAAGGCCATATTTTGTTAAGAAATACTTCATATATTTGAGCCTTAGGGATCTCCTCTTGTGATCTACCAAATGATTATGGAAAGTTAGGTTCTTCAAGTAATAAATGATATCTGAATACCACTCATTGTTCTCAAATTCTCTTACGACAATGTTGATTTGTTCCTTCTCTCCCATCTCGATGGATTCATCATTTCTTTCTGTCAACATCTTAGCCAACCCTTGGTATTTGATTATCTTGGATGGTTTGATCTCCAAATCGTATTATTGTATCTATGAAACACATTTTCCCCTTGATCCAAGACAATCTTGTTGTGATAAAACATCTTTTACAGTGGGGAAAGGGACGAAAGATTTGATCTTGTTGTATCCCAAATAAGTTTGAAAATGCTTGAGAGAATTGACTAGAGAATAAGCATGTTTTTCCGTAATTGTGTAATTCATCTTTGAGTCCTTAAGGTTCTTTCTCATGAAAGTAATCGGTTGTTCATCCCCTTGATCATTTTTTGCAACAAAACTCCTACAATGGTGTCCTTTGAAGAGAAATAGAATATGATGAAGTCCTTAGAAAAATTTGGATTGACTAGGATTGGTGCAATAGTTATTGCTTCCTTGATACATTATAAATATAACTTACCATAATTGTACCACTCAAAATGGGAATCCTTCTTTATTAATCTATTAAGGACTTTAACAATTTCAACAAAGTTAAGAATGAACCTCCTTACGAAGTTAATTTGGACAAAAAAAGACTAGAAGGCTTTATTGTATTTAGGGAGAGGGTTATTTTTGATAGATTCAATCCTAGTAGGGTCTATTGAGATTCTATATTTAGAAATAATATGACCCAGTAACTCGCATTTATCCACACCAAAGATTTATTTCTTAGGGTTGAGAGAAATGCCATATTCTATGCACTTTTGGAAAATCGTTCTTAAGTGATGGATCTGTTGATCCCTTTTCTTGGAGATAACGGTTAGATAATCCTGGTAAATCTAAAAATTTTCTTGATCAAATCCCTGAAAAAATAATCCATGGCATACTGGAAAGCAACCCCCATGTTGGTTAATCCAAAGGGAATTCTCAAATACTTATAAGTACCCCAAGGGGTGGGGAAAACAATTTTCAGTTGGTTATCCTCCTTTACCAACACCTAATTATATCCTGAGAAACCATCAAGCATGGACATCATATTTTCTTTGATGACCCATTGTGGAAGGTACTCCATGTTTGGTAGAGGGTAGTTATCTTTAAGCGAAGCCTAGTTCAAATTTCTGAAATCAATGCATATCCTGATATCACTAATCTTTTTCCTGACAATCACTAGATTATATACCCAAGATGAGTACCTGATAGGCTCAATTATTCCTACCTCAACCATTTTTTACAACTCCTTTTGTACTTGTGGGGAAAATTTCAAGTTCATTTTCCTGAGCTTCTGTCTGAAGGGTTTTGTGCCTTCCTTAAGGGGAATAGTGTGTTGTATGATGTCCTCTTAGTAATCCTTCAGATCTTCGTAAGACCAAGTGAAAACATCCTTAAATTATCTTATGAGGGAAATCAACTTCTCCATTTCATTAGGCATTGTTCCCTTTCCAACCTTGACCATGTTTGGGGATTCCTCAGTGCCAACATTGATGTCAATGACCCCATCATAAATTTTCCTTGACGAATTCCCCTTATACATGCCATTTTGATAAAAAAAAGTATCTCCATGGGGATGACACCTTTAGGTAAGGGTCCTTCAAATAAACCAATGATTTTAATATTTTCCTTTTCCTCCAAAAAGTTTATCTGGGATTCTAAGAATTCACCTTCATTCTAGAGAAAATGCAGAATCTGGTTTTCATTATCAAAAACATGCCAATGTTCCAAGTTGTCGGGTAGCGAAGGTCTAAAATTTACTTCCACTTTATAGAGACTAATTTCTTTGAAAAAATTTAAGGTAGAAGAGGAAACGAAAAGGTTGTCTTCCAAATGATTCTCTTCCCTAGGGATGGATTCGATCGAAAATTTATCAAACTTCTTCATGGAATCCTAGACAAAATATCTATAATGTTTCAAGCTTGGGTTCTTAGCAGTGGATTTCATGTTAACCTGTGAGACGATCAAGTACGAGTATCCTCTTGCATGAAGGGACTTGATGTTCATATCAATGGAAATATTCATGCCTAGGATAAGGGCTTCATACTTGATGATGTTATTTGTGCAGCTAAACTCAATCCTATACAAGAAGAGGGTAGTCTCATTGTCTGGTGATCTCAAGACTATTTCTGCACCCGAGCCTAAGCTTGAGTTATCACCATCGAATTCTAAGCCTCAATAGCATTCCTTCTTTTCTTCATCAAGGAAAATGGATTTTTCCAAAATTAAAGTTTTGTCAATCCCCTCATTGAGAACCTTATGGGTTATGTTGACATGATTTACAAAATATTCCCTTTTGGTCTTGTCAGGGGAAAATAATTTCTCCTCAAATTTGATGACACAAATTTCCTTCTCTCTATGTGTCTTTGTTAGAAATTGTTGAATATGTTGAAATTTTTTTTATTCATCCTACCTTGATGCTCATTTCCTTTCAACTTGCTAAACCTCATTTTTTGGGGGAGCTATTGTTTTAGATGTTGGTACCTTTTTTTTACCGAACAGATTCATCATGCGATCAACATATTTTTTAGCAACCTTCTCTCGTTCCCTCTACAGGTATGTCCTTATATTGCAGGGAGGGCCCGATATTACAAAGTCACCAACTTTATTAATTTGAATGATTTCTTCAAGACAGTCCTCCTATTGGCTGAGAGACAAAGTCATGTTTTCTTCTATCTCACATGCCCTTTCTTGGGCTTCAAATAAAGTTATAGGGATTCCCTTTCCAATTAGAACTCTACAGGGTTATTTCATGGTTGACATGTAAGACCTGAGGATGGTACTATGAGAAGGATTGAAATCTTGAGGAAATCTCCTCACGAGGGTATTGAACCTATTATTGAAACCCCTTATACTTTCTCCTGAATTTATTTTGTAGTTATAGAGTTTATCATAAAGGGATTGGTAGTCTTTTATTTTTCCGAACCTTTTGGAAAAAAATTCTTGAAAGAGATATGAAATCGTGATTCTTCCTGGAAGAACACTATCATACCATTCCTTATCCCTTATGATAAGAGTGTAAGAGAAGAGTCTCATATAGACATATTCATGTTGGTCATAAGGCTCAAGAGCGTGGAGGAAGGAATATAGGTGATGTTCAGTTGTAATGAGATCATCTCCCGAAAACTTGGGGATCCATTACTTGAAGCCCCTTGGGATTTTGTGAGGAGATCCAGGGATCTTTGTCATGTTTAAAGTTTTGTATGCATCTTTATCCCATGGGCTCCATGTAGCACTTGGTGAAATGGGTATGGATGAGAGTGGAGGTGAAGAGGAAGTAGGTGAATATGGAGGGTTAATAGAGGTACATGGAAAATAATGGGAAGTTGGATATGAAGGGGGACCAGATCGTTTGGGTGAACACTTATGATGCATGCAAGTGTTTTGGGGGCTTGAGTAATGCCCCTTTCAGGTATGTCCCATAATGGATTCGCCAGATGAGCCTTAGGAGAATATTATCAAGGGTGTAAGGGTAAATTACTTCAAGTGGATTCTCTAGGAAATCTAGGGGTAAATTCTTTGGGATAGCTTGCCAAAGTGTCGTCAAGTCATGAAAGAGGATTCAAAATCCTCCATGAAAATGACACCAAAATGTTATCATGCAAATTGTAGGTTAGGAAAATCCTGAACCAATCCACAATATGGAGATAATTGTGGGATATTTTACCCACTATCACCTTAGATAAACCCTCCCCTCGCTTTAGTGAAGGAATAATCCAACACAAGGGGGGAGTCTCGAGTCACCCTAGGGGGAAATGAGACAAAAAATGATATTATGGAAGTGATTCCCCTATATTTCAAGATACTAAGTGGAAGATAGCCTGGAAATGATTCTCAAAAGTGGTTGATAGTTTCCAAGAAATTTGATTACCTACAGAAGATGATAGTACCTTCCCAAGACACAAGAAGAGCCAATTGTATGAACTATATGTTAGGTGGACAAGCAAGTTAATATTTATGTCCCTATTTGCAGCAGTCAAAAAATATATATATCAATGAACAAATTATTATTAGAGCTTATAAACAAGATTCTAAAGTCAAGTAAATGATGGCAAGAGATAAACTAGTAAGCGCAAGTACAACTCAAGTATAAAGGCATAGACTTTAGCATCAACGTAAGGTTGTTATAAAACGTATTGCAGAGATATATTTTCATCCTTATGGATGTAGCAAACAATTTTTTACAAAAGAAAAATCATCCACCAAAACTTGCCAAGAATCCACCCAAAAGATGCATTAGGACTAGTAGATTATGCTGGCAAATTATTATCAATTTTTTATGGTTGAAATGTGAGTTATAAGTAAGAAAAATAAAAATTTGCTCCAGCCCTAATGGATGTATATTTTAATGAGTTATATCTCTAATAATACCAATCCAATCAAGATGCCTTAGGGGCCTTGACAAACTCTTAACATGTAGAAACTTTTCCCACTTGAACAAGATCAATATCTCACTAAATCATGTTTATCAAGGCAAAAAATTTATTCCTCCAATGCAAAATTCAGATTAGTGCCTCTAAAATATGGGTGAATGGATTCTTATAAGTATTAGTTAGATCAAAAAAATCCCTAGGGGTGTAAATCCTCTTACTCCCTAGGGCATGCCAATCAAATTAGGCTAAATCTAGGAGGGTGTACACACTCGTACTTCTCTTAGCAACCTTTCCCAAAAATGACTTATAAACTTATAAAATAAGATGTTAATGTAGGGTGTATACAACATAATCCTCCTAGGGTTTCAACTAACAATGACCAAGAACAAGCAAGAAAGAACTAACAAATGAATATTTTCCTTACCAATTCCAAGAGAGAGAGAGAGAGAGAGAGGGAGGGAGGGAGAGAGAGAGAGATCAAACCCTAGATCACCAAGCAAATTACGATCCAAGAGAAAGAACATAAGCCTTCAATAGGGGTGCACCACTTTATCTCAAGTATTCACCAAGAAGCATTTTCAAAAGAGAGAGATAGCAAAAATTCCCAAGAGGGAACAAATTTCAGCCAATATCTCTTCTCACAATGGGAGAGGTATGATGAAAATGAAATAAAGATGATCTCTATTTATACAAATCCTCTAAAACATAGTTTGTACACATTCAAAGGGTAAACCACTGTTGTTTGTGGAGCTTGATTATCTTCCTGATTTAGATGTTTATTTCAGATGTTCTTGGACCCCATTCCCTAATGGGGGGTGTGGGGGGGATTTCCACCTCACAACTGTTTCTAGGGGGGTCCAGGGAAGGGGGGGGAGACAGTTTTTGTAGCCCCCCCCTGGCGGGGGATTCGGGGGAAGAATCCACGAATCAAAATTCTGGGAAAAAATGACTTGTAAAATATTGTAATTTCATATTCAATATGGACCGTTCATTATAAGGTCGCAGATCTGACAATAGAATTTATTTTAGGGTTTTTTTCCCTAGAAGGAAACCCTCTTTTATGAGGGAATTGTATTGTGGCTATGTATTATCGTGAATATTGTCTTCTGAGAGAGGATATTGTGAGAGAAATAAGAGGGAGTTGCTACGGGTGTGTTGTAGATTGTATCACTTCATTTTGCTGGATAATAAAAAGCAAGGACCTGACAATTTCTCTGGTGGATGTAGACCACACTGGGTGAATCACATATATTTGTGTCTCTATTGTATTGTGTATATTTTTTGTTTTATTTTATTGCTCCATGATCCCATTTTTCTAACAACTACAAGATAAGGGGACAACAACCCTTACTATTTCCCCTTTTCCAAAATAACGTTTTTTAATTCATAATTTTCACATAAGATTAACCATAGAGTCATGACACCACCCTCTTGGGGAAACTCTTTGGCACTTTTAGGTCAATTCATTAGGTTTGAGATGAGTAATATAGGTCTCCAAAGGTCACATGTCTTTAAGGTAAGCCTCTCCTCCATGATCCAAGGGCTCCCTCCCTCAAAATGTTCCAACACCACCAAACCCTAGCCCTAGGGTGATGTCAAGCCCTTTAAAGGTGACATTTTACTCTCTAAAGGAAATTCATTTGGCTTGTAGGAGCTAGGTGATATCCTCTAAGGTGTCATCTAGTCCTCCAAATGCATATCATCATCATCCTGTCTATAGGACATGCTATCCAACCTACGGGCTTCAATCCCCAAGGAAGCCCAAGCTAGGCTTGTTCCTCCAAAATGCTACACCAACTAGGTCTTGCAAAGAAAATGAATATTCCCTCTGAGAATTGTACCACAAGTTTGGGAGTGTTTCCCAAGAGGACCTTTCTCTAAGTCATGTGGATGAGGTGACATGGATGGGGGTAATAATTTTGGGCATGGGGTTCATGACATACAAGGGGATGTAGTGTCTCATTTATGGGTGCCTTTGTAGAAGGTGTGTTGCACCTTGTTTTTCAATGCTAAATTTTTCCAAGATGATTTGTTTAATTTTATTCTTTTAAGATGTTTCCAGGATTAATACAAGGTGGGTCTTCTACCTAAGCATGAAAAATAGTGCCCACACATGCTCCACCTTGGTTGGCATTTTGTATTAATTATTTTTCATGGGTCCCATCAGTTTTTTATGAGAGACATTTCCTTGTCCTCGAGATACCTCGGCGAGAATATAGAATATAAATGATTAAATTTTATCTTTTGTTAGCTACAAGACTCTGGGCCTTCATCCCCTTCTTCCCATGCAATGAGGGACAACCCCTTTTTGGGTCAGTGCACTCGAAAATACAAAAACGTAAGGAGATGAGGAGATGAAACATGGAAAGTGAAAAATATGGTCGGGAATGGTATGATGACTTGTCAAGAAGACCTACTAGTAGAAAAACTATCCCCAAGGGTGAACCACTTACCAGGGCACAATGTCAACCACCAAAGTGAAACAGGGAAAAGAGAATAATGTCCAAATAAATGTTACATAATCAAAATCAGTTTAAAATGAAACAAACTAAAATGCCTCAAATATTGAAATGACACTCACCATAATACCTGGCTTGTACCTCATGGAGAAAGACCCGATGTCTTTTAGAAGCCAACAGATGTGGTGGATACCATTGTGATCAACCTAAAAATGTGGTGATGAGGTGAGTCTATGTCTTTGCAGGTGGACACTGTTTGTCAGGGTGTATCTTGGTGCTCCATGTCTCCAACTCAAGGGCCTCTATACATCATTTCCTTAGTTATCCATAGGAGTTGGGGATAACAAGACTCATTAAGGTTAGGGTTATCTTCAACTAAAGGAAATAGTGATGAAGGTTCACACAAGTAAGAAATAATGGGATAATTACCGAGGGGCGGGATTTATGGATTGTGCAAGTTGTGATGGGTAAAAGGAAAAATATTGAAAGTAGAATTAGGGATCTGGTATGGGGTGAAACGCTAAATATCGTGGCTCATTTTTTTGGAAATAATATCATTGTATATAAGAAGATTCGAGAAAAGTGGGTCGCCAAGGAAGACAGGTGAGGAAAGGATATGACCCGAAGTAATATTTTCATAAATAGAAATAGATTTTTGGATTGGGAGGCAGTGATTGGAACAAATATCAGTGTTTAACTCGGGCGAGGAACCATGCAGAGGTATGGGAAACGAGTGAGGAGACGGTGAAGGAGAGTTCATGCTTGAGGGTGAGGTTAAGAGGTTTTTGAATGGAACCACACATTGTAGATGAGGCATAGGTTATCCATTGGATGTTACAAGACAGGCTTGAGAAAATATTTCCATGTGAGGAGGTTGGAGAAGTGTGGGATGAGAGGGAGAAGCCCCAGGGAGGAGGGGTGAAGAAGAAGCATGAATAATGTGATCAATAGAAGTGAAATCCTATTTTCCCTTATCTATATTCTTCTTTGAATAAAAAACCCGCATATTACAAACCATGAGCTACGACAACATATTCTAAGATCTTTAACCTCCTTTGTTCATCCTTTGATCTGTAACTATAAACAGACTTTGGAATTGAAATCATCCAAACCACTCTAACTTTTGACAATGTTGAATAACCAATTGATCCAACCATTAACCTTTGGAATCCATTAATTAATAACTATTGATAAATAAATTACCATTATTACAAAATCAAAATAATGCATTAATGTGTGGAGGCCAAACCTCAATTCACAGAGCTTCAATAATGAATGAGTGAAAGCCTTAAAAATTCCATAAATGGTCTACATCTTGTTCGTTCATTATTTTCCTTGACTATTTCCTATTTCAAAGTTCCTTTGATCTTTCAAAGAATAAATTGTTTCATTTTTATTTCCCAAGTTCCATTCCTTTGAACCTTTATATCAATCTCCCTTCATTCTTTATTACTATGAGCTTTCCCAAACAAATCTTATGACCTTTTATTAAATCAATTCATGAAGTCACTATAGTGGATACTACATTAAATTCAAATACTTTATAGACTACTAAAGCAAAGTTGGTGGGCCTCACCTAAACGAACTTCGAATGTTTTGGAAGAAAATTCAATTTCTTTCCCTTCCAAATTTCATTCCCTCAATTCTGACATGAAATCCCTTTGCTTTTGCACATTTTGCTTCACTTTATCCTCATCATTTTTCTCTTTCTCAATCCAAATTTTGAATTGAAGTACTAGATTAGTGATATATTTGTATAGGTTGAAATTTGAAGTAGACACTCCATTCTCCTTATCCCCATCAAAGTATAAATCTATATGTCCAACTAGTTTGAATTCCTCCACGTTAGAGTATTTGAGCCCAAAGTTGCCTTCAAGTAACTTAAAACTCTCTTTGTAGCACACCAATGTCCTTCACAATTTTGTCCATGAACCTATAAAGGATCCCAACTACAAATGAAATATCTGGTCTACCCATGGTAAGGTAAATAAGACTCCCCAAAAGTTGTCTATATTTAATTGCATCCTCAAATTGATTCCCTTATTTTGATGTTAGCTTCAATTTTGGAGAGATAGAATTCATACAAACTTCAATGTCCATCATAATTATTTCACAAATCATCAGAGAACTACCATGAAACAACACAACTATTCAAACATAAGAATTTTAACCTCTTATTGGTGGGAAGGGTGTCTATATGTAATATACGGGCTAACAAACTTTTCTTTCCTAAATGTTAGTCAAGATATAGGCTTTGCAATCTCATGTTCCTAAAAGGGTCAATTGTATGAAGTTTAATTTTAGATTAAAATTGTGTTGCTCCATGTTAATCTTAGAGTTGTTTTTGCTGG
Organism: Picea glauca; assembly: GCA_000966675.3. Classification (NCBI taxonomy): domain Eukaryota; kingdom Viridiplantae; phylum Streptophyta; class Pinopsida; order Pinales; family Pinaceae; genus Picea; species Picea glauca. Next base: position 1,118,688 of record JZKD02S2359659.1, read on the forward strand.
TATGATATTGAACCATCATAGGATGAGGAGGACCCGAACAAGAGGATTTCATTTTTGCAAACAAAGGTATTATGATCACAAATATAAGATAAGGGGATAAAGATGACCTCAAGATTTCTAAATTCACCTCACTTTCTATGGTATTTGTTACACAAAGGCTACTATGCAATGTTGACAGATAACAAAATGAATTGCCATGAACAATTTCTATGATCAACCTAATCCAAAATATGGTATGACATAAACTTGTTAGAATTTTAAACATCTATGTAAGGGTCATTGGAATTATCTAGGCTTTGAATTCTTGCAAACATGATTTCTTGTAGAAAGATTTATGCCCAATATTTTCTTCTCCTAATGTGGGTTTTGAAAAACAACATTATTGTTCTTTTGTGTGTTTATTTTGACGTAGTCTAAACGTTCTACGTTTTTTAATTTTTCTTGCAACTATCACTAGAATCTAGAAACACAATTATTGGCGAAATCACAATTTTACATTGTTCAGATTGCGTTTTTTAATGCATAAATCGATTCAACATCCTCAAAAACCATAGGGCACCCAGAATATGTAATCTCAACCACAAAAATATGCAATTCCAACTATCCTTCTAAATTTTTGGCCGAATTTTGGGCAAACTCATCGGAAAAATATGTTGGAAAAGGGTAAAAGTGTAGAACATTTAGACTACATCATTTATTTTTTATGCCCTTATTTTTTATCTACACAAATAAACAAACAAAAATAAGGAAATAGAATTAAAGAATGAGGAATGGATTTTTAGGTTCTATATTTTTACATTTGATGTATTGAAAAATATTAAAATAATGAAGAATATATTACATTTCAACAATCACCTTCCATTGCTTGATAACATGCAAAATATAGGAATTAAACAAGTTGTGTTGGTATTAGAACCCTTTCACAATATTGTTCCTAATAAGAAATGCATTTGTTCCATCCCAAAGTACCATCATTCCCCTATCATATCCACATGTATTCTAAGAGAATTGTTTCTTAGTCACAATATAGAGGCATATAAATTTCAAATTGGATATCGATTTCCAAGCAATGCCCAAAGAAAAGAGAGTAGGACGTTTACATCTAGATTTCAAGAATTAGTTTAGTATGAGTTAAAATTTCCTTATAAGCCATTTAAGAAAAAAAATTAGATGAGGGTCCCTATTGAGCATCAAATTTCAAGCTTGTAATTTCATGCTTACAAGCATTCTTGGTGTTTAATAATGTTTTATTAAACACTTATTTATTTAGATTTTGTTTTCTTAATTCAAGTTTTTTTGACATTACCTTCCTTAGATTCCCGAAGATTCTATAATGATTTTATCATATGCAAGCCTTAGGATGGTCATGAAATTATCCTCTGAAAACAACCTACTATACCATTTATCCCTACATAATGCATCTCATTTCTCTTTCTTTCTAGATTGTACACGTATGGTATGTGTATGTTTTCATGTTTGCTTTCTCAAGGATTTAGGTGTTTTTTAATAGAATTAGTTCTAGTTAAGATTTATATCATTTGTTTTAATTGTTCTAGTGCTAGGTGATGACAAGTTGTAGCAAGATCAACAAAATGATATATAAGGCCATTTGTTCAAATGAAGACAACAAAAGTAGTCAATGATTATCTATAAGGTTAACATAATCATGAACATGAACAAAAGGATAATCACCACCATAGTTATTAGAAATAGAGTGTTAGGGTATGTTATCATGCTAAAATGGGCCAAAAATAGGAACTACCTAAGAAATAATGTTTTTGAAAATCGTTGTATTTTTATTTTTCCCTCAAAAAATAGTTTCTAGAAAAATGGTCCATTTATAATGAATCTCAAGAAACCATTTTCTAGAGTTTTGGAGGCCATTTCTTATATTTTACTAAATGGAGGAGTCACGGATTTGGATGAAAAAATGTTTGGAAACCATGTGCACTTGAAAAAAAAATATTCATATTTGTGGTGACCTATTATTCGATGGCTTCTACACTTTGAAAGCTTAACTAGTAAACGATACAATACATATTATGTAAAGCACTATGCCCTTTGTGATTTTAAACATATTCACAATGGTATTATATTCTACACTTGGATGGCTTAATTCAATGATTTCTACTAATAAGTTTGATATAGTATATATCAATTAGGGTTCTACCTCTACCTCAGTTGGTAATCTGGGCCTCCTCAGTCCTTAGACTCCAAGAGATTGTGAGTTCAAACCCACCAGTAGTTATAGCAGGGACTTTGTGTGTCCTTGAGTGTCATATGGTCTAAATTTAGTCTAGTTTTGGTGGGTATTGGGTTGCATTAAAGGTACAAAAGTCATTCTCCCCTAGTTTCAATCAATGGGTCAATTATCATTGTCCAGGTGTCTAGTACAAAGAAATTATGTACTTTTATCCCTTGTAGGGAAACAAAAAATAAATAAATAAATAAGATAAAGTTGTGGAGAAACTAACTCCCTACCTATGTTGGCATGGAAAGTAGTAGAGAAGTCAATTTATCCACTAAACTTTGTATACAAAGTAAATCTAAAATGTGAAGTAGGGAGGTTGTATCAATTAATTTAGAATATGGTTTATGTTCTTGGAGCAATGTGTGCACTTGAACATAAACATTTCTTTGGAAGGATATATATATAGGTCAAACCTAGACAATATGTTGTGTGAGTAGAAGATGGAGTCATACTCTATGGGACATAAAAAAGGGTAAAATTATATGACACATTGTTGGAATAAGATTTTAGTTAAGAGAGGGAGAAAATGGCGAACAATGGAGGTGGTGAACGAGGGATGGCAGGGTTTGCTGCTGAAGGTTAGGGCCTCCTCTTCCATGACACTAGGTTGGACAGATGAGGGCATTGTTCACTCTTATTTTTCAGGGTTGGGGATGGTATCTCGATTCGTGTTGGCAGGTTTTGGGTACCCAGGGTTTCTGCGGGTTTCTTTCCTTTTTCTACCTTTCGTCAGTCTGTTATGGCGATAGTTAGGGACACAGGACCTGTGTCGAGATTAGGTGTTGTGGTGGGAAGTCCTAGGGCTATGGACACAGAATACCTTGGTGGCAACCCATTGGGGCTCAAGGCAGTGAACCCAGAGGTTTTAGTAAACAAAATGACATCTGGCATAGAATTGGGGACTCACACCTTGATTGCTTTGTCATTTACGAGTGGTTTGGATTATGAGATGTCAATGGCTACTTTGTTGGGGTTCATTCCTGGGATGGATCCCCTTCTGGGTCTATCACAAGGAGACTTTTCTTGCATTAGTTCCGAGCCTGGGGATATTTTTGCTGACGACTATTGAGGCACACAACAAAAATCTTTTCCGGAGACCATTTCTTGTGCACGATTCTCTCTGTTGGAGATTATTACTGATATTGGTGCTTTCCTGGAGCCTGCAGTGAATGCTAGTGATTTATTTGGGGGGGATTATTCTCCTCGAAGGGTTTCAGGCCCTTCTGTTTCTCCTCCCTGTCCAGGTTCCAAAGGCACTGTTCGAGGGGGGGGTCGCGGTCACATTCGATTGGAAGAAGTAGGGGCTACTAAGTGCTCGATGAACCATGGATCCCAGTGTGTCAGGGATAGAACCGACTTAGAGCGACTGGTCTTTGTAGAAGATGTTAACATGGATTGGGTGGTTGAGTTCTTGGAGATGGAAGTGGTGGGTCGGGCATGCGGGAAATGGCTGGGAACTACTTTATTGCGCTCTTGGATGGAAAAAACTTGGGGATATGACCTCTCTATCTTCCCCAATATTTGGCTTCTAGCAAAGGAATGGTTTTCTTTCATCTTTACAGCCACTACCGATGTCAGTTGGGTTCTTTCAAAAACTTGGAGTATGGTCGGTACTCCCATTTTTATTAAGTGTTAGACTCCAAGTTTTGACACGAAGAGGGAGAGGATGGATGTGGTCCCTATTTGGGTTCGACTCCCGGGTCTCCCTATGCAGTACTGGAACCTTGTTCGTTTCTCAACAATTGGAAACAAATTGGGCGAATATATTGAGTTGAATTTTTTCTTCGAAGTTACTCGCCTTATGTCCATGTCTAGGATCTTAGTGAGGTTGGATATTTGGTCGAGAATACTAAAGGAGTTGACAATTGAGATGGATTATGGTTCCTTCTTACAACCTTTGTATTATGAAGGCATTCACTTCAAATTCCATCGTTGCCATGCTTATGGACATGGCATTGCAGATTGTAAACTTCCCTTCAAGGGTAAGCTTCGCGGTTATGTGGATTATGGAGTAGGCTATGGGACAAGTCATACGGTTAAGGGTTCTGGGGTCTCCTGGGGTGCTAAAGGGTCCTCACAGTCTTAGGACTTTAGTAGGAACATAAGGAAACACTCTACTTCTACAGGATTTATTTCTACGGATGACCGATATTTGGCTCATGCAAAGGTATAGAAGACTACAATACTATCTTGCCCGAGATCACTACTGGTGTCGAGCAAGCAATAGTTCTCTTTTCCTTCGGTTGCTTCATCTACTTCTGATTTATTGCTTCAATCGGGTACTTTGGGGTTGGATTCGTTTTCTTCAGTGGGTTTTCCTTCACTCTTCCCCCTTCCCCATCCCGAGGTGGCTTTTTCTACCCTTGGCCTTTGGTCATGTTTTGACCAATTTTGGGACTTCGACAAGCTGGTTGAAGATGGAGCACAAGTTGAAGCAAAGATCGTAGGATCTCACCACCTTTTCATGGATTTTTAGGTTTAGGGTTTATGTAATGGGTATGGGATGTCAGCCTATGGGTTTTTACCCATGTTTAGGCCTTTTTGAAAATTATAAATAGATACCTAGGCGATGTAAGAAAGGGGAGACCTATTGGAATCGACTTAGTGTGTATCTAGAGGCTTTGTGCATACTATGTGTTAAGACTTGCAGAGCTTAGTGAAATTGATTGTAAAAGGCTTGTGTGCATAATGTGTAAGAAGACTTTGTGTTGTGATCTAACTCGGGGAAGGAGGATCTGGCGAGGTGCATGCAGATCTCTTGTCCTATGTGAAGTTAAGTTTGATGATCCATGCATGTAAGGATATTGACAGAAGATAATAAATAAGAGAAGAGTTGGTGGATGTAGCCCCACACTGGGGTGAACCATGTATATCTTGTGTTATTGTTGCTTTGGGAATTACGGTTTTTGTTTTGTTTATATAATTTAAGCTTAAGTGTAGCAATGAATGTTTACATGAATCTAGTATGATAGATTAGTGCTTAGTAATGTGAATGAATGCTAGATCTAATCTATTTCCATGTGCTAAGTGCTTAGATGTGTTAGATCTGGTTGAATACTACATTATTCTGTAATTAGGGTTTGGATCTGTGATGAGAATAAGGGATAAGTACTAATGAATGTTAAATGTTAAGTTCTTTGTTAGAGTGGTGTAATCATAGATCTGTTTCCTAGATAGGTTTCATACATTTGAGTCCTGCAACCACCCCTGCCTCTACCTCGAGTGAGACTTCATCTGCTTCGCAGGTGTTTCCAAAAGGGCCAATAGTTAGGGTTTTGTTGGTGCGTTGTTGAAGCATTGAACCCTGGGTCTGCCCCTGTGCCAAAAAATGGTTCCATTGTTGGGACTGAAACTGTGATTATTGGGAACTGAAGAAAAGAAAGCTCTGTGTGTAGATCTGTTGCTTTAGTGCATAGTATTCTACTTGACTTATAGAGCTCCACGATAAGAAGAAAAGTTCAGTCTGAAGAAAAGAGGTAAGATCTTGAAGCCTTGTGCTTTGATAAAGGTAATATAAGTGAAAATTTTATTTTGAAAGAATGGATCTAGGTACGATTAAAAGATTTGGTCCTAGTCTAAAAACTAGGGTACAACTAGAAGAAATAAGATTTGATACGAATAGATCTGATAGAAATAATGAAAGATATGTTATTCCTATGCATAGAAAGAATGTTTGGACTAACAATTGGATGCAAGATCCTAGAAGGAATGTTGTGCAGACTAGTTACTGTGATCCCAGTACATAGTACAGGGAAGGTTGGGGATCATTTAAGAGAAAGAGAGGATTAACCCTTTGTTATAGCTGCAGAAGGCCGGGACATCTTGCTAAGAAATTCCCTGGTAGAAGACCTAGTTGTATTTGTTGTAAAGTTATGGACCATGAATTTTTGGATTTCCCTAGAATGATTACTAAAGTTGAGAAGATGAATATGAGACAAGAAAACCATGAGAAATACCAAGAGACTAATACTATGGAAGAACCCCATAAAGAATCAGAGACTGTATTATTGGAGATGAAAGAAACCCTGAATGACCACATATACATTAGTTTATCAGAGATCTTCAAAGAGAAAGAGTGCATAGAAACAAGAATATGATACTTCGACATAGACTGTGTTCTGGATGAGGAAACATAGGTGAATATCATGACAGAACAAACTTGGGAAATTTTGGGAAAGCCTACTATGGTTCCTTCTTTAGGAGGAATAGGATTATTTAGAGAAAAGCTAATAAACCTATGTGGAAGACTTACGTAGACATCTATGAGTGTTCATGGAACTTTGACAAAGGAATAATTTGAGGTCATTAAGTTTGTTGAGAACAACGCCCCATTTGCTCTTTTTCTAGGAAATACCTGGATTGAGAAAGATCAGACATGAAGGAAGCAAGAAGAGGAAGATCTAGAATAGAAAAAGCAAGAACTAAGAAATTTCATGACTAAGAGAATAACACACTTGATAGAGGAACAGGAGAACAAATCAAAGTTTCTAGGGACCATAGTTCTGGACGCAAAGTTGAAAGAACCTAGAAAGACATGAAACACCTGTCTATACAAGAGAATAGAGAACATACCCCAGACATAGAAGAAGTATCACCCCTGAACCCTATAAAAGATCATCAACAGCATGAAGTTACTATGCCAAGAGAAGATAAGAATCAAAATGGGAAGAGGAACCCAGTAACTCAGATTACAGGAAAGAAGGCTAGAAAGCTCAGCAAGAAGAAAGCGAAGTTAGAAAAATTGCAAGAATTTCCAGAGAAGACTTCACAGAAGGAAGGTTTTCAAAACTTGGACTTCGTCGGGATATCAATACAACACAGATTGGCACTTCGCCATGGTGGAGAAATATGACCATTGGAGGCATTATGACTATTATACTGGTGCTCCTGAACGGTTAGGAAAGCATTTATGTCTCGAAATCTCACCATTGGACTGTTAGGACCATGCCTTAATAGACAAAATTGCATTGATTAAAGATTTTTTGAACCATTAGAAGACACTGTTACGAAGTTGTCTATTTATCCCGTTGAACATTGCACCGAGAAAACTTTTGAAAAAAATGATTCTTTTATCCCACAGAGAGCTGACTATTACTGCATTGTGTTTATTAAGACTTTGCCACCCGTTCTATTATAGTGAGTGTTTGATCACCAACTTGAGATACCTGATCTCGAAGCGTGTATGTTGGACGACATTAGTGCAGTAGAAAAGTCCATCGAAGAAATTATAATCGACCTCATGGCTAAGAAGGTGATGTCCATAGGAGTTCAAGCCTCATCGACGAGAGGATAGCAAGCCTCCCCGTCAACTGCTCGTAGATATGGACCATCCCGAGCTGTGACCGAGAAAATAACTAAGCATTGTGATGACTTAGTGAATGCAAAGATAATCCTGTCCATCCTGCCCGAATACATCCCAGCCCTGGCTGGTGTGGTGAGTTGTGACAGTGTCTCAAGGGACCCCGACTACACAATCATCACTACGTACCTCTTTAAGGGAATACAAGTAGTCAAATCACAATTGGAGAGTGTTTCGACCTTGAATATCAACAACTATAACTTAGGAGACCACAAAAGCTATGACATGCTTGTACCTCACAAATATTTGACCAAGACGAAGGGGAGGAAGTCAAAGATCATCCCCCATCCATGGACTATGTACATTGTGAGGTCCACTATCTTGAACGTGATGAAGTTACCACATTTTGGAAGGCACTAGGAGGTTAACGTGTGTATTAAACTCCCACTGTCATGCTTCCACAACGGTTATATATGGCTAGACAGACACATCACTGTCAATCTGGTGTTGATCCATAGTGTTATCACTGAAATTTCATCCGCACAGGGCGACAAGAACTCCACATCATCAGCACAGAAAAACAGTCATTCATGGCACAAGGATTAACTCCACAGCACAACAAAAGGGCCAAAA
>JZKD02S2359659.1:1126880-1146075 GCA_000966675.3 Picea glauca
CATTTGTTTTTATTTTTATTTCCATGCTCATGTTTGTATTTAGTTTTTATTTAATTCTTGTTGATATCTCTATTGTTTTCTTTCTAACCTTTTACCATACAACTGTCATGCCTAGAAGAGCCCAAATAGGCATGTAAGCACTCGCTTTTTTCTCACACATCGACGAAAAGAGTGCAAACACATAGGATCACCAGATTAAGCATGCAGGGACCAGACCCACAAGAATTTTATCCAGGGAAGGCTGCAGATCATGCCCTGACGCAGAATATTAAAGAAACCTATGGCGATGTGGAGAAAGGAAAGTGAGGCTACAAGGTAGCTTCCATTCAGAATGGCTCAATGCACCTAGCATGCTAGTTGATCGTTGGTAAGTTAGAAAGGAAGAATAGACCCATGTAGGTCACGGGGTTCATCATTGACCTCGCGGGAAAATGCATGGAAGGACTACAGATGAACTGGGCGAGTTACCTTGTCAACTAGTTAGAATGGGACTATTGCGAAGCTCGAGATCAGGGCTATGAGTTCCATTTCAGTTGGCTCCTGATCCGCATCGTGTTCATTTCTTGGGATATTCCAAAAGGAGTGACCTTACCTGACATTGAGTCGATCGAGCCACTAGCTACAAAGTTCACCACGCTCTAGTATTCGAGCAATATGAGGAAACAATGGCAGTCGAACGCAGTGTTCCACACCTACTACCTACAGTTGAAGAGGGCTATTGATTCTTTCCCTTGTATGATGTCGAACACCCTGGATAGGTTCAAGCCCCTTATGAAGTTCCATGTATACAGGCATTTTATTTATATCACTGCACGTGCAGATGAAAGTAAGGAAGAGCTTCACTCCTATTACAAGCTCACAGAGGAGGACCTGAAAGAAATCACTAAGGAATGGCCCGTAGAGTTCCTTATACCAATCAAATAGGTAGAACTGTCTAACCCCGACCTCATTGGAAGTCCAGTGGTTACTTGTGAAGAGTATGATGCACCTAGAAAAAGAAAAAAGAATAATAAAGAAGAGGTCTAGGAGTTGAGCAACACATTAGAAGAGACTGCTTCGTATTCACCTGGAGGAGGAGGTGGTGACGAAGTAGACAAAGAAGAGACCAATGGGGAAGAATATAAGAAAAAGAAAGGCAAAGTAACACCGCCATTGAATCCCCATGATGACATAGAGACATCTAGGAAAATAAAGGTTTCCCCCCCAAAACCTTCTTCACATAAGAAGTCCAAAGCTAGCAGGCCCAAGATGGAGACTGTACTCATGGTGGATGACATCGACTTAATCATCGTTGTTGTCTCAGATACTGAGGAAGATATTTTACAACACAATGAAGCAAAACAAGAAACCATGTATGAAAGAATTAAAGAAGAGCTAACAGGGGTACAACAAGCCCTTCACTCCAGCCGCGCAGTGTCCACTGCGCCCCTGCCATCAAAAGAAACAACATTGGGAGATGATCTTGCCCAACTCTGCAAAATATCTGATGTGACCAAAGCTTGCCTTCATTGCATGTAGGAAGGAAAAGAACAGGCCACAGTGGCCCTGAAGCAAGCACAAGAAGAAGTCATAGAGCAATGTCGAGTTGAGTAGTAGGAAAAATATGACCTCCAAGCGAAGTTCGCAGAGGATAGAGCACAGATCGAGTAGGGGAAAGAACAAATGCTTATGGAGCAGGTTGGATTTAAAGAAGCAGTCAGCAAAGCACTTAGATTTGTGACGGGATTAGAGAAAATGAAGGAAGACCCAATGGAGAATCAAGTAGAGAATCTTGTTGAAGCCATTCAGCAGCTCCAACAGAGGGTAGTAGAATTAGAGTTACAAGCAGTACCAAGCACTCCGTAGGAAGTGCGAGACCAGTGGGAGGAAACCGCCTGAAGCACAGTCCATAGAATCAAGGCATTAGCCTTGGAATGTAAACAACTTAGGAGTTGAAGTGCGCAAAATTATGAGCGCCTTACCGAGGACCTTGAACTGAAGACATTGGAGTCACAGTTCCAGGAGACAAAGCAGCAAGTAGCGACAGTACAAGTGCATTTGAAGCGCTTGTCAGTAGTCGAGTGAATGAAAATATCCCAAGAGTAGCACACGACTCAACAATAGGTCCATGCCATACAAAGAAAAGTCATGGAAGTGAATCAGAGGCTCCAACCAGTGAAGGATGCAGCTTGCCTAATTTTTTAGGAGATTGAAGGAGGAGGAACGAAACTAGAACAAGCAGTCACTATAGCCAAACAATGCTTGGAAGGACCTATGACCGAGGTAGTTATTTAGAATTTCTCTGATTAGGAGACCCAGGTGAAGAAGCAGGTCAAAGCAGCTTGAGCCAAGCTTGAGGTGTTTGAGGTAGAGTTACCCAAAGCAGAGTGACTCGGGATGAGTCACGGGTGAGTGTTGGGGGCCTGTTGGACCTTGACCAAGTTTTGGAGAATCTTGGTCATGTTTTGACCAATTTTGGGACTTCGACAGGTTGGTTGAATATAGAGCACAAGTCAAAGCGGATATCATGGGATCTCACCCCCTTTTCAGGGATTTTTGGGTTTAGGGTTTATGTAATGGGTATGGGATGTCGACCCATTGGTTTTTACCCATGTTTAGGCCTTTTTGAAAAGTACAAATAGATACCTAGGCGATGTAAGAAAGGGGAGACCTATTAGAATCGACTTAGTGTGGATCTAGAGGCTTTGTGCATACTATGTGTTAAGACTTGCATAGTTGAGTGCAAGTGATTGTAAAAGTCTTGTGTGCAAACTATGTAAGAAGACTTTGTGCTGTCATCTAACTCAAGGAAGGAGGGTCTGGTGAGGTGTGCGCAGATCTCCTGTCCTATGCGGAGGTGCATTTGATTTTCCATGCATGTGAGGAGATTGACAGAAGATAATAAAGAAGAGAAGAGTTGGTGGATGTAGCCCCACACTGGGGTGAACCACGTATATCCTGTGTTATGGTTTCTTTGTGCATTACAATTGTTTTTTTATTTATATAATTTAAGCTTAAGTGCAGTAATGAATATTTAGATGAATGTAGTATGATAGCTTAGTGCTTATTAATTTGAATGAATGTTAGATCTGATCTCTTTCCGTGTGCTAAGTGCTTAGATGTGTTAGATCTGGTTGAGTATTTCTTTGTTATGTAATTAGGGTTTGGATATGCGATGTGAATAAGCATTAAGTACTAATGAATGTTAAATGCTAAGTGCTTTGTTAGAGTGGTGTAATCACAGATCTGTGTCCCAGCTAGGTTGCAGACATTTGAGTCCTGCAACTACCCCTGCCTCTACCTCAAGTGAGACTTCATCTGCTTCGAAGGTGTTTTCGAAAGGGTCGGTATTTAGGGTTTTGTTGGTGCATTGTTGAAGTGTTGAACCCTGGGTATGCCCCTATGCCAAAAACCTGCTGGGGATACTTTTCCTCCCTCAATTAAAACTCCTTTTTCCACCCCGAGCCAGGTGTCAGGGAAGATAGGTGTGTCTAAGGCCATCCCCACCTCGGTGTCCCCCGTATATAAGGGTTTGTTGGCTCCTTCCTCTAACGGTTTAGCCTCCTCCTTAGGGCTTGATACTTCCTTTCTTTCTTCTTTAAATTTCTATGGGACTCTTTCCCAATCCGCCAATCAATTGTCTTCTGGCACCCAGTCTTCAGAGGAGTCTAGGATTCGTTATTTTCTCCACAAAAGGAATATTTTATCTGAGAACTTGGATAGCTGCGGTGTAGAGGATCCTCTTGGGCAGGGTTTGGGATCTCTTCGTCGGGCTCTGTCTTCATCCCGGGGATGGGGTAGGAGATCACATATTCTATTGGCTCAATATCGAGCTAATATTGATGTGGTCTCTAGTAGGAAATCTTCCATAGAATGGGTGCTTAGAGAAAATCATCCCTAAGAGGTGGTATCCCTATGAAAATTCTCTCCTTCAACTGTAGGGGACTTGCGAGCCCGGCTAAAAAATCGTCATTAAAAGGATCGGTTGCGAATACTGTTCCGGATGTCATATTTTTACAAGAAACTATGGGGGTAAGTGAAAATGTGGTTAGGTCATTAGAATTTTTTTTCCTAGTTGGTCCTTCACGACAGTATATGCAAAGGGCCGCTCTGGGGGACTTTCCACTGGCTGGTGTCTCAAGAGGTGTAAATGTGATCGGATTTGGGGCTTTAAATTGAGGCTTGGACTTAACATGTTTTCAGTAGAACTAGGACGCTCCTTCTTGCTTATTAATATCTATGGTCCTTATGTTGATCGAAAACGTTACTGGGAATCCTTGGCAAAGTTCTCTTGGCTTTCTCAACAATAAATTATTGTGGGTGGGGACTTAAATTTTTCCTTGGGAGTGGTGGAGGTTTGGGGCCCTCGATATTCCCCAGACCCTTTGTCCAACTATTTCACACATTTTCTCGAATTTCATGGCCTATTGGATCTTGAGCCGACTAAATTACAGCTAACCTGGTGGAATTTGAGGGTTGGGGATGCACCGGTCGCAAAATGAATGGATTGTTTTCTTATGAAGGAGGAACTATTTGATACCTTGGCCCTTGCATGTCAGTGGGTTGCTAGTAGCAGAGATATGGATCACAACCCGATTGTATTGGAACTAAGTGGCAGGATTCGTAGGACCCCCAACCCCTTTAAATTATTTGAAGGTTGGTTAAAGGATCCAGAGTATCAAGCCCTGGTGCGTAATTTTTGGACTCCTTGAGGTCCAAAACATAATACTCATGCAGCTATTTACCTTATGGAAAACTTGAGAAAAGTCAAGAAGGAAACTATCTCCTGGAACAAAAAAATAAACATGGAACAAGAAAAAAATAAAAGAGGAACAAGAACTTCTTACTATAGAAAAGATGATGCTGGATTGGTAGGTCAATCCTGATCGTGGCTTCCACTCCAGGGAGACTAGGGAGGAGCTAGTACAAGTGGAACTTCAGAGGAGGGCTATCTTGGCTGAAGAAGAAGCTCTGTCGCGACTAAACAGTCGTGCTATTTGGATCGCATATGGGGATGAGAACACAAAATTTTTCCACTCCTTTACTAAAGGTCGGAAATTCACTAATACCATATGGGGTCTTATCGAGGGAGACGATCAAATCATCAACACTTTTTATGGTCTCTCATCTTTGGGGATTTCTCATTTTAAAGATCTGTTCAAGGCAAAGGTGGGATCTTCCATTGTTGAAATTGTGAAAGCTACTAGGTTCTTCCCTCGCTTTGTGGAGGATGACGATCGAGAGTCACTAATGTTGGAAGTATCAAAAAAGGAATTGTTGGTTGTCATGAATTTCTTCCGAAAAGGGAAGAGTCAGGGGCTTGATGGTTGGCTGATTGAATTTTATTTGGGTTTCTACGACCTTATGGGGAATGACATATTGAAAGTAGTGGAGGAGTCTAGGAAAAATGGACATATACATGTGCCATTTAATGCCACCTTCATTGCTTTAATCCCCAAAATAGAAAATCCAACCTCCTTTGATGATTTTCGTCCGATCTCATTATGTAATTGTATCTACAAGATCATCTCAAAAGTCATTAGTCGCAGGTTATAAGATATTCTGTCCAGGCACATTTCTAATGAACAGTTTGGATTTTTGAAAGGAAGGCAGATACATGAGGCCATCGGGATTGCACAGGAAGGTATTCACAGTTTAAAAAGTAAGAAACTCAAAGGAGCGGTCATCAAAATTGACTTCTCAAAGGCCTTCGATACAATGAACTGACTTTATATTTAGATGTTGTTGATACACCTCAACTTTAGGGTAGCCTTCACAAATTGGACTATGTCTTGTTTATCATCAATGTCTTTTTCTATCTTGATCAATGGTCCAGCCTCCTCTTTCTTTACAGTGGAAAGGGGAGTACAATAGGGTTGTCCACTATCCCCACTCCTTTTTCTCCTGCTTGCTAAGTGTCTTAGTTGGATCTTGATTGAGGCAAAGTCTATTGGAACCTTCAGAGGCATCAAAATTTGTCTAGGATTGTACATCTCTCACTTACTTTTCATGGAGGATATCTTAATTTTTTGCAATGGCTCCAAGCAGGATATTGAAAAGCTATGTGAGGGGCTTCTCATTTTCAAACAAGCTTAACTAGCATGGAGATTAACAATCAGAAATCCAGCATTACACTATCTAACTTGTCCGAGGAGGATTAACAACTCATTTCCATTTGGTTTCCCTTAAGAATCTTTGAATTAAATGAAGGGTTGAAGTATCTTGGCTTTCAATTGAAACCAAACGACTACCGAAAGACATATTAGTGTTGTCTTATCGCAAAACTTAAAAAGAGGCTTAAGTGTTGGAGTCACCGATGGATTTCTAGGGTTGGGCGACCTGTTCTGGTTAAAACGGTCCGAGAGGATATTTTGGTTTACTAAATGTCTTTAGCTTGGATTCCAAAAGGAATTTTGGAGAATATGTGAAAGATGTGCTTTTTGTAATTGTGGCAGGGTCATAAGGACGATTTTTTTTTACCCTGGGTTCGTTGGGATCGGATTGCTACTCCAAAATCCCTGGGAGGCTGGGGTTTTAAAAATATTTTTTCATTCCCCAAATCTCTTGCTGCAAAGTGATCCTAGCAATTGATTAAGACTACAAGTCTCTGGACACAAGTAATTCACCAAAAATATATCACTCCTCTTTCTATTCTAGATTGGATTTGAACTACAAATAAATCATTGTTAGGGGCTTCTATTATTTGGAAGGCGTTGATTAAGGCCTTTGATATTGTGGGGAATGACCTAGTGTGGAGAGTGGGCTATGGGAAATTGGTTCGTCTTGGATTAGATCTGTGACCTGGGTGTCAGTTGGGCCATATTCTGCCTAAAGGGACTCAAATTAGGTTGGCGTTGGATGGCTACTATCATCTCTCTCAAGTTGGGGATCCCTTACAATCTGATATGTGGCATCAAGGATGGTTGTTGGGGTAGAGAATTGGACTACCAAAGGTGGTTTTGATACATTTGAATAAGTACACTCAGGCTCCCCGAGATGCCTCCATTCGCTTGGTCGATAGGCACAATGAATTGCTCTGGGATGGTGTCGGAGATGGAGAATACACTCTACGTTTTATCTATATAAATTTATGTGTGGACCTACATCAACGGGACCCCCTTTAGTGGTGGAGGAAAATATGGAAACAGACTTGTCCAACGAAGGGGAAATTGTTGGTTTGGTCAATCTTGGAAAACAAACTTCCCACCTGGGACAACCTACAAATATGTCTTTTCTCTGAGCCAGTCCATTGCACTCTATGTAAAACTCATTCAGAAACTGTGGATCACCTTTTTTTACAGTGTCCTTTTATCAAAGAGGTATGGACTTTTTCTAGTGTATTGTTTCTCTCTCTCTGGGATTGGAAGGGGATTTCCTTCGAATTAGCCCTCAAGGCCTGGTTGCGGGAACATGGCCTAGAGGATTATCGGGCCTTCCCCTTTATACTGGCCTGGGGGATTTGGATCACCCAGAATGGTCAAATATTTCAGGATGACCACTTCTTGGTTGAAAGGGTGACTGTTACTTGCATTGGGATTTTTAAATCATTTTCAAGGTCGGGTGGGGATACTGTGGTTCACCAGAGGGACTTTAGAGAGGTGGATCATGATTTTAGTATCTTCTGGGGATATTTTGATGGCGCTTCCTCGTCTGATCAAAAGTGCAAAGGGGGAGGTTGTCTTTATTTCACTCACTCACATTACTTTACCCTCAAAGCGGGATTGGGGATTGGCACAAACAACTACTCAGAACTTTTGCCTTTAAAACTCCTCCTACTATTTGTTGTAGAGTAGGATTGCAGAACTCTTCAAGTATTTGGTGACTCCTTAGTGATTATCAATTGGACCATCGGGAAACATAGATGTCAAGTCTCATGTTTGCTTCCACTGTTAGAGGATGTAATACGTATTAAAATTCAATTTGACTCTATCTCATTTTCTCATATATACAAGGAAAGGAACCAATTGGCGGACATGCTTTCCAAAGAAGCCACACAGCTAGACTATGGACAATGGTATGTTGCAGAACACACAGCTGAAGGAAATCGAGGATTCTATCATAGACCATTTCATGATCGATAGGATATTTGAGGCTGGATAACTACTCCGTTGGGTAGGAAAATTCTATATTTTGACTGGATCACTGATCATGTCATATTGATAGATTGTACACCTTAGTGGGGACTTAAACGATAGAAGTCTTTTTAGATGGATATTATTTTTTGTGAACTAGTATCGATCATGGGATTATGTCTCATTGATGTATGTTAGCTGATATTGTTTGGGGGATAGACCCTTTTTTTTGGAGCATATGTTTGTAGCTATGTCAAAATAGTTGGTACATATCTGTGTATGTAATTTTGTTAATATAATGAAATTGTGAATTTTTCTGCAGAAAAAAAAAAAAAAAAAGATTTAAGTTAAGAGAGAGGATAGAGAAAATGCAATAAATTCATTGAAATAGATTATCAAAATTATAAAAAAAGAACCAAGAAAACAAAAAACTAAAGAACGAAGCTAGGATCATTAGATGATAAAGTCTTACTAGTATCCTAGGATCACCTTGGTTCTCAACTCACCATGAAATCTATAGGAATTTTAAGAAAGGATGAATTATGGTAATTGTGCTTGGCCTCTAGGGACTTCGACCTCCTTTCTACTTGCAATAGCCATTGATGTTTATGTCCTCTTCAAGTTTCAACCACACAATCTCTCTCTCTTTCTATTAACGATTGTGCATGAATGACTACAATTAGCCCATTTTGATGGTCATCAACATCCATCCACAACAACCTCAATGTCTTTGTATTGTCATGTGATATAGGTAACATTGCTTCCTACTTTATAATATGATTCATAAACTATATAAAGAAAACTTCTCAGTATCTTGATCTAGAATAATGGAGAAAATATATGCACTATGAAGATGCATATTTGATAGATTTCAATCCCCATACCTAGGTGGAATGATGATCCATTTTTCAATAGATTCACAATTCTATATGGTCACCCTTCAATTCTTTCTAAGGTCATTATTCTCATAATAAAGGACTATTGAAATTGCCCCTGTATCTCTACTCTCTCTTGTTTGGTATGATTCTTCTCATAAAGACATGAAACCTATTTTGTTTTGTTAGTGTTCTTGACTGGAGCTGAGGAATAAGCTAAGCTCTTCTTTTTATTATACTTGACTAGGCATTTCCTTCTTTTAAATCAATTTCTTATTGTTGGTTGATTTTACCTCTCTAAATAAATTCTTAATGGCTAACCGATTTCTTCAACCAACACCATTAAATTCAACTCCATCGTCTTTTTTTTCAATAGTAAGCTCTCAGTTTCTCCATTGCACAAATAAACTTCTCCATGTCAAGTTGCTTCCTCCTTTGGGTCATTTTCTTGTTGTCAAAATTGATTTTATCCAAATCAGGAAAACAACAATCAAACCTTCAAATACCTTCCTTTCTAAATCAAAATGAGGAGGATTTTCCTCAAGTAGAACAACTTCATCTTTATCACATCATTTTCTTCTCAACACAAGACAAAATTCCCATTCCCTTTGTGATGAGTTTTCACTTATCTTCATTTCGCTATCATCTTTAGACTTAGTCAACTTCTTCTTGGGCACTCTTTAATGACTCCATTGATCTTAGGGAGCATCACAGATATGGGAAAATTCTCCTTAAAGAGATTCAAAATCCCCTCAATGTCATGTCCAAATGCTACTCTAATGGTCGATTGGAATTTTCCAGATGCCAAACGAATTCTTACATGTATGTATAGCCTTGTCTAGAACCCATGGTCTAAGTAGAGGGTTGATTTTCTAAATTTATGAGCCCAAAATTCAGCCCAAAATTTGTAGTGGTCTTTTTATTGTATCCATTGATCTCAAGGGATCTCTTAAATGGATGGAGATCATCACAGAGTCATTGGCTTTTAAATGAATCGGAAAATAATTTCCAAGTGTTTCTAATAGAAATACAATAGAGAGTTCTTCATTTCAACTAGGAATTCAACTACATGGAGCACATTGAACATGCTAAGAACATCAATAACTCTCACTCCATATTTAACACAACCATAGAGACATCCATCCTTGGAAACCATTAACTAAATTAACAGAAGCATTTTGCACATAGGAAACTTCACAACTACAAAGAAATCAAAATACAATAATCAATGTTTACCCTAGAAACCCGAATGTGAAAACTAGCTTCAAATGGTGGCTCAATTCTCATTTCGGCAATCTCTAGTACAATGTCGCTCTTTGCTCACTATGCATCTTCCTCCTTTAGCCAAAAAAACCTTTTTGAGAGTGAAACTAAAAGAGGAAATAAGGAGCGATGGGGTAGTGGGAAGGCCAACAAGATGACCTTTTGTTTCTCATTCATCAACTTATTCTCTCCTATTTTTTTTTCCTTTCATTTAATTTTCTATTTTGGTCTTTTGTCTTATTCACTTTTTACATTTGTATAATTTTTCATAATTTACCTAATCTTCATTAATTATCAAATTAACTTACAAGTACTAAGTTTTACAATCATTTATTCCTTGATTCGAATCCATTTTGGATCAATAACAACTACTTAATCAATCTTTTTATTATAATGGATATACCAAATACTACAAATGATAATATGGAATACTACAACTAAAATCCAATTGGAACTTAAATTTTTTTTTTTTCTCTATTAAAAGCGATGTACAAATATACCACTTTCAACTCTATATTTATGCACTTCCCATTAATACCTTTGAATTAAAAAATACTTTAGGATTAGGTTTTATGATACGATAAAAATTTCTATCACACCAGTTGAAGCAAGCGTGCTAGCGACAATGACAATGATATCTTTACATGCATATGACTACCATGATTGACTACCATGATTGCTATAATGCTAGTAATTTATTTTCTACCTTCACTAGAATATGATGGCCATAGTTTTTATGTTGTGAGAATTACATAAATCAAGCTTAATGACTACCTAGATGAATGTTTTATAATTATACCAATATTTCCTATTTGTTTGAGGTTTTGCGTCTACAAGTATTTCCACCCCCTTAACTTAATTACCCCAATCAACATTCAACTCCAGAGACACAAAATTCATGGATGGATGTGGAAGTTTTCTCCACGGTGGCAAGTAATTTCTTATGTGGCTTCACTTGATTGAGTCAACGACCCTGTATTCTTTGCATAATTCGACAACGATTAAAATGACTAAGCCAATGTAGCATGAAATTAATCCCTCGCATGATTTATTTTGTTCTCATCGTGACTCTACTAGTCCACCATTTCTATTTCCGCCAAAAAAAAATTAGTCATGGATTAATGGAGAAACAAATCTAATAATTCACTTATTGAAATAGAAATAATCATATGAATGTGAAATCTCTTATATTTTAATATCCATATTCAATAATTTTTATTTATATAATAATAATAATAATTTATTTTTAAGGTGACAACTAAGTTAGACATTAAATTGGTGTATGAAACTCTTCCACCAAATGATTTTATCCAATATTCAATAATATAAATATATATTATCCATATTCAATAGCATTTATTTATTAGATAAATATATATGTTATTGGGTTGATTAATATGAATACAATG
Organism: Picea glauca; assembly: GCA_000966675.3. Lineage (NCBI taxonomy): Eukaryota > Viridiplantae > Streptophyta > Pinopsida > Pinales > Pinaceae > Picea > Picea glauca. Next base: position 1,138,479 of record JZKD02S2359659.1, read on the forward strand.
AATGCATATATAAACACAGTTAAAGAGTAATAAGTTTTGTCCTCTAGAAAATGACATGACTTATCATTATTATAACATTAATATAATATTGACATATATAATTATTAATACAATATAGATGTTTATACACTATTACATAATGGTAATATACCTAAAATATAGTTGATTGATGAAAAGAGCTCTACAAACTATAACTTTTGATCTCTAAATCTCCCCCTGCCTCCTACAATGGCGGTCATCGTTGGAGGTGGCATCACCCCCTCCTTCCAGAATGTGGTTGCTGGTAGCAGCTGCCCATCTTCCCATTTGTCCTCTAACCTCTCGAAGTCGGGATTTGACCCAACTCTGTCGCTGACAATTAACACCTATGAGACTTCGAGTCACATGGAAGAAGAACCAAAATTAGATCCCTCGCTTTCACCTAAAATGACAAACTAGCAGGATCTGAACCCAAAGAACTCATCGAGATGTTAGTCCTCAACCTGCATCCCTCAAACAATGGAAATTCCACAATATGAGATCCAATTAACATTTATAGCACAACACATCCAGTACATCCAAGATCATGCTTTGATTTACAAATTCATGGGATTATGGCCATCGAAAAAGGCCCTCCTTTGGTGGATTAAAACTAGATGGAAGCCCAAAGGAAATATGGATATGAAACTGGGATCCAAAGGATTCTTTACAGCCATCTTCAATTTGACCAAAGATTGGGAAAGGGTATTCTAGAATGGCCCCTATTTTTTTAACTCGACGGTATTGGAATACTGAGAGGGGGGGTTGAATCAGAATGAGCAATTTTACCACTTTTAACCACAATATAGAAATTTTAGCTTAATCAACATTATATCATCAATATATCATCAATGTATCATCAATATATCATGATCATATAAACATAAGCAGCATCACATCACATCAAGTACACAGTACACCATAATTTATGTGGAAACTGAAACAAGAGAAAACCATTGACTACTTTCTTATATATATCAAGAATGCATTCATAGGAAGAACCAACTTCCAAATTCTCCGACACCAACTAGAAGGAGGCACGAACCCCTTGATTTACAGGAACCAACCCGAATCAAGCTACAACTCCCTTATTTCTCTAGCTCCAACCAAAAGGAGGCTATAACCCCCTAATTCTTAGGCTCTGTTGAAACAAAGTTTATTTTTCTTCTCTAAATCCAAATCTCCATTTTTCTCTGGTTACGGAGCCGCCCTTAGTCCTAAAAAGGAGTCAAAAGGTCTTTTGTGATTTTCGGGTTTCGGGGTTCGTCTATTCATGAAGTATGTTTTTCAATAGAAACTCCAAAGTCTCGGTACCAAAGTCTCAAAAAAGTGATTGTTTAAAAGGAATTGAACTAATTTTAAAGTAGTAATTAAAAATGTTAACGACTTTCTAAGCCTTTCACATGTTCTTTTTCGACCATCTCAACTTAAACAACACTTCAAAGTCCCAACGCGCTTTTCATGAAATACCTTTTTAATCATGATTAATTAAGTTTTAAACATAATTAATAAATCGTTAATCAGTCACGATTCGGGAAATCAAAGAGTCAACCTTGAGTCTCCTTAAAACCCCGATTCCCAAAGTCTTGAAATCCTTAAAAGCTAATGCTATGTTTATTAAGAAGTAAGAAGGTTTAATGATAATAAATCCCATCACGGTTTCATGATTCGAGATTTACTTATGTCATACCTCTTGGGGACACGATGCTCGAAACTCTAAAACACGAAATCCCGAAAGAATTAAGCACCTAAACGTAATTAACTTAACTTTAAAACAGGATTAATGATATTAAATAACTTTTCGTGTTTTGCTGTTTGGGAGTTTTTTGATGACCTTCCTTTCGAAATCCAAGTTTTGAATCGCTGATATGTGGCAGTATCTATAACGGATAAATGGAGATATTTTTAACATAAAGTGTGTATCTCCAGGCATGCCATCCCCATTAAAGCATTTAATTTTTATTGCATGTATCGGTACGCTAAATTTAAGACAAGTTAAAGGTTAATAAAGGTTTGTTATTTCGAATTTCTTTCTTACTTTCAGACTAGGAGCGAGTTACATTCTGAAGAACTCACAAGTTTCTTCTCTGCAAAAGGTTTTCATTTTAGCACAAACATCATGGCACCCAGAAAAGCACCTAAGAAGAGTGAGGAGGCAGGTGAAAGCTCGAATCCGGATGGAGATGTTATATTTGACACTACGCCACATGCTATGGATTCAGTCAAATCCTAGAGGCATATTTTAGAAACCTTAGACTATGAGATTAGGAATTGCCCCGACGATTTCATAAATGAAAATACTGAAAATAAACTCAGAGACATAGAAAATTCTAAGCTTCATAAAATAGCCACATGTCCGAGACTCATGCCATACAATGACATGATAAGATGGGCTTTAGAGAAAACCGACGTTCAGACAAGGAGCATTCTAAATAGCCAAAAGGTTGTCGTCGGCTCATTCAAACCTGAGCACATCCAAGTAATGTATAAACTATCCCCTACTTATAAATACATTTATAATGTTGAATTCATAGAGGAATTTCAAAGAAAGGAGTGTATAGAATTAGATCAAACATATCCAGGTACAATCAAAGAATGGTGGGGAATCCCAACGAGATTTAGAGCTAATAGCCATGGTATTTATGCCACAGCTCCATTAAACAAATACATGGTTTATATAGCCCTGATGTTATGTAGACTTTTAGGGAGGAAAATCCCTACCCATTTCCTTGCAGAATGGGTGCCACTTCTACACGAAGTAGCTGAGGGTTACAATTTCAACTAGGGTAAAATTTTATCAAATAATCTAACTAAGGAGATTGTAGAGTAACAAACGGAAAAATCGAAAGGTTGACCTGCATATTTTTACATGTCTGGATATATTATGGATGTTATTTGTTACATGACTCCATTCCCCTTGATGAATTGGAGCTGGAGCCCAGCCTGTGCGGAGCCCATTCATGTTTAACACTCTAAACTATGGGAGGAGAATGTTAAAGATTTATTTTACGAAATCTGTCACTACGTAGTGGTACCTTTGCACCAAATTTTGTATGGTTGTGCACCCCCTCGTATTTAAGAGTCAATCATGGGAAACCTTAGGGCAATTGCAGATTGGTTTATTGAAGAGGGTTTCTCCTATGTCAGGGTTTTCGGGTGCTCGATTCCTCCTCACGCACTTCCAAAATTCCTTCCCGATAGACTGGTGTGCAGGGAGGTGGCCTACCAAATAATAACAGGTGGCATCAACACAGAATTGAAAGCAGTTCAGAAGAAGTTCTGGCCAGTTTTTCTTGTATAGATTGGGAAGTGTTCACTTCTTAACTTTGGTCATTCCAAGGTAGAAGTTGCAACACTAGAAGACATCAAATTGGTAGATCTTGAACTCAGAAAACATGATCCTTCTCAAATTGTAGGAAATCATCTTGCTCATTGCAATATGAAAATGTATGAACATGAAGATTCTCCCTGCGATGACATGTTCAAGGGAGCCAGAATCTATGAGGAAATATTAGACAGAGTTCAGGCATTATCAACCGACCTACATACCAGCTTTTTGACTTTCCAGAAGCACAGGCAAGATGGTTTGCTGAAGATACTACAGGGAGAATCAACAACCCCTCCTCTAGCTCAAGGAAGTATTCCCCCAGGTTTCAGATCAGAGGCTCAATGTAAAGGGACTGCAGAAGAAAATCCAAAGAAGACCAAAGTGTATTCACAAAAAGTAGAAGCTTCACAAACAGAGAACCGAAAGTCTGAAACAAAAGTTAGGCTCTAGATACCTTCAAAGTCGAGTCAAATGATTCCTCCTTTATCACCAAATATTCCGGCTGATATCCCCAAAACAGTAGGAGAAACTCAATATTCAAATTTGGGCAGCCCTATTACATCATTAACCCCTTTACAGTCAACTTTTGGGACCCCCCATCTGGAAGTCATATATGTAAGTGACCTTACTCCTATCTCTAGAGAAGAGACACCTTCCTCTAACTACTTTTTCAGTAGGAAGAGGAAGGTTGTAGTTAAACAAGAAATGCATCTGAGATAAGGCACAATGGTGAAGAAACACATTGTGCTCGTAGATAGGAAGAACCTAGAAGAGAAAGATTTCACCACAAAAGGAGCAGGCTCTATGGGAGCTTTGGCAATAACCAATTTATTCTCAGTTGACTCTCTGAAAACAGGTATGAAGCATAAAAATCAAATGATAGCTCATTTGTAGGACCAAATAAGGCACACAGAAAATAATATTCGAGAGGAGGTAAATCAAAGAGTTGAACACGCCTGAACTGTGGACAAACATGAAATGCAATTGTTGAAGTCTAGTTTAGATGAAGCGAACAAGCAGATGCAAATGAGTCAAGTACGGTTTATTCAGCAGGAAGAGTTAGTGAGATAGCTACAGGCTAATTTGAAGTCCATTGAAGGACAAGTTGTGAATATAACAACATTTCAAGCCCAAGCACTAGAGGTGCATGAGAAACTACAAGCAGAACAACAAAACATGCTTTCTAAAATAAAAATCGTTCAAAACTACTTCCTGGAAATAAGCCACTCACTAGATAACATTGCTTTCAAGGAAAAAGAGGCTACAACAGCTCGTGCTGCTTTTCAAAAAGCAGTAGCGTTTTCGGCTAGAGAGGAAGTACCAACAATCCCAAAGCTGACTGTAGAAGAACAGATCAAGGGAGACATCATATTAAAATCATGGGAGACAAATATTGTCGAAAGTAGGAAGATGGCAAGAGAAGTTAAGAAAGAATGTGAAGAAGTGTTTCATCAGCTAGATACAAAAACACTGGGCATTGGTAAAGGTGATTGTCTTGGGATATTAGGACATATCAATGTTGTAAGGCATCAACTGCATATCAAGGAGAGATGGAATGAATCCTAGCTCAAGATTTCACAATTGAAGCAGCTTGACATAACCCAAATGGATAAGTGGATAATAAAGCCAAATATACAGTTGCAGTTGACAAAGTTTGAAAAGGGAAAGATTGAAGACAGACTGCCCCAAATTCAAAGGAAGTTGTATGTGTTTGAAGCAAAGGATACAATAAAACCTTCCATAATTTTGGTAGAGTTTTTAGATAGGTTCATTGAGTGTTTTGGACCGAGCGAAGAGCGCTTCAAAGAAATGATGAAGTAACTCATGTATGCTCATTTTTGTCCAACTGTTAGAAAACTAAAAAGTAACCGAGTAAAACGGTTCAAATTTTGTATTATGTAACCATTAGCACCTAGGAGATTAGGAGAATACCAACCGTCTAGGGTTGATTATTTTCTTTGTATAAATACAATTTTGAAAGATGTCGCCAGGGGATTTTTCCTTGGCCGATTGTAGCAAAGAAATTTGTCATTTTCCAGAATTAATACAAATGCAAATCGAAGACTCCAGATCCCATCAAGTTTGAGTTATGTGTTCCTCTTTTATTTCATATTTAGCATCATTTATTATATATCTTTGATGAATGCTTAGTTGCAATTTAATACAACCTCTATTGTGGTGATTGATTATGTTAGTCATCTAATCTTTTACAACTTTTCCTCTGTATTGGATATCTGTAGGTACAAGACCTATGAATTACTTATATTTCTATGTCTTATGCTTCATTAAAGTTTTTCTTGTATGTTTTCTTCTTCTGTCACAAAGTGAGATTCTTCCTTGGTTGATGCCTCACCTTGTTCCACATCTTTGTGTTTTCTTTCATTTCATGCATGATTTTCAGTTTAACTTAGATACGAGAAACAACCTTTGATTTTTTTATACTATTAATTCAAAATTTGGAAATTTTTCTTACATAATCTAAAATAGAAACAAAAACCTAAAAAAAAACAAATCTTTAAAACTCTTTTTTCCTCCATGACTATACCTGTTACGAGACAGCCCAATATCGAACCCGGTTTTATAGATCAAACCAGTATCACTTTAACTCTTTGTAACACCATCTTAAAAACTGCTACCACCCGGGTTGAACTTGAACATTCATGGGTAGCCATTGAGAATGACATTAGTGTCCAGGAACCATTGGAAGCTAGACAAAGACAACTCAGAAATTAGCCATAGCTCATTTTCCCCTAAGAGTTTCTTTTCCTTTCTTTATATCATAGACCCTATTTATTTTCGGATGCCTAGAATTTATACTTTCAAGCCTTAAGTATAAACTCTGGAACAACAGGCTCCAAACTGAAGGAAGCTCCAACTCCCCGTGTTCTCTGGAACCAACCGAAAGGATGCTACAACCCCCTTTCCTTGCCCCATCCTACCGCCTTGGAATATAAGTGTAGACCAAATGTCACTACCATAGTCATTATCACTATCACTGTCACTGCCACTGTCACATCAACCTGTAACATGTCAAGTTTTCATTGTATCCAATCTGTCACTGTCAAACTATCCAACTTGTCAATGTCACCAATACTCAACCAAATCGTCCCACATGGATCATATACCAAGGAAACCGCTCAACTAGATGTCCAACATCACCAACACATGCCTCTACCAAGCATGTACCAATATCACCAACATACCATCACAAGATATGTGTCTCAACCATATACCAAATGATCAGCATGTACCATACCAAGCATCAACCATGTACCACAACCTGTACCACAACAAGTGCATCAACCATGCACCAACCCTATTGAAGGGAAATCTATCTTGTGGATAGGTAGATCTCCTCTTGAGAGCTAGACTCTTAACTCTTAAGACAGAAGGTGCTTAACATGGACACTGACTTCCTTTTAGATCTAGATAAACTAATGTGTGAGGAGGAAGGAGAAAAGAGGTACCTTTTTACCGGTGTTTATCCCTGCAAAGTCTGAGTTGAGCTCCAATCTTAAACTCCTCGATAAGCCCTGTAGACAAACAAAGATACAATCATCTTCCTACTCTATTGATATTAGCTCGAAATAGATCTATCTATTAGAGACAAATTCATGTGAGATCAAACACATACTTGAAAGAAACAGGCAAAGCATATTATATTAATGAGAACAACAATGAAGAAAACTTACAACCATAGATGTGAGTGCAACAACTTCATCAAGTTCCCCTTTTCCAAACCCTTTCTTAAACAGTCCACACTTAGAATGTTGATGTTCCAATACCACTCATGAGATCATAAGTTTGGTATAATTCTCAATCTTCATTCCCCCTCCTCCATGGAAATCCCTCATTATATAAGATTTAGAGACTTAACCACCATGGAGAGAATCTCTCATCATATCCACTAAGAAAGGGATCTCTAAGATATTTAGGGAGAAAATATCTCTTAAGGATTTTGGGGAGAAAATATCTCTCAAGGATTTTAAGGAAGAAATATTTCAACCATCCATGAGATCCTCCACCTTCCCTAAAAAATAGGAAACTAAATGTGAGGTGGATCCTCACACTTAATTACTTTCTTTTTCATGAATATTAATAATAATTCATGTGTACTTGATTCTCACACTTAATCCATTTCTTTTCCATGAATATTAATAATAATTCATGTGTACTTAGTATTTTTTTCCTTCATGTAATATATCCCTCCTCCACATTGACTAGGGATTGTGACATAGGTTATTCCATGGT